>JAASFT010001001.1:0-10715 GCA_023333885.1 Globisporangium parvum
CGTCGTCCACTTTGCGCCGGTGCACATCGATCTCATGCTCCTCCGTGGCGAACCAGCGCACGACGCGGATGTTGCTCAGCTTCTCCTCTGCGATCTCAGTCGCTTCGCTCAGCTGCTTCTGCACTTGCGTCGTGAGCTTCTCGACAATGTCGCCGTAGACCGTAGCGCCGACTGCGATGGGCGGGACGACGACTAGCATTGCGGCTGCGAGCGGTGGGCTGATGACAAAGAGCATTGAGATGCTGCTGATCGCTTGACCGAGGCCGAAGAGCGCGTCGCCGACATTGCTACTCAGCACCTTGCCGATCAGTGTCGTATCGGCGCTCAAGCGACTCACGAGCTCGCCCGTGCGCGCAGTGTCGAAGAACCCGAGGTCTTGCCGCACGATCGATGCGTACGTGTCGTGGCGAAGGCGGTTCGTGATGCGCTCGCCGATCATCGCAGTCGCGTTGTAGCAGTGCACCGTCGCTGCCAAGTCGAGCACAAAGAGTCCACCGAGCGCGCTGAGCACGACTGGCAAGCTCATCGCTGTGTCTGCAGCAGTGACGATGTCCATCACGCGTCCCACGCCGAGTGGAAGGCTTGCGTTGATGACCGACGACACTGTGAGCGTCGCTAGCGCGCCTCGCAGCGGCGTGCGCTCGGGTTTGTAGAGATCGAGGAGGCGCCGCAGCGCCACGCGTTTGCTACTCGCAAGTGGTGCAGCAGCACCAGCGTCGTCAGACTTTGCGATGGCGCTCTCTGCGTCATGGTCGTGTGCGATACTAGTCGAGAAGCACAAGCGCGTGTGTGGTGCAGGACCGAGCAGTAGCGGACGTGCGAGTCGCAAGCAGTACCCGCGGGAGCTGTTCGTGTGCAGCTGGCTGCCATGGACACAGCAGTCAGTCGTCACCAAACGGCGCAAGCGTGTCAACCCGACACAAGCACGCACCGCGGCAAGTGACGCAGCATGGTCGCAGTCGCGCGAGTCTGTCAATGGTCATGCTCCTGCGCCATCGCTCAGTCGCAGTAGCTCTTGGAGCGTCCACCAGTGCGATTAGTCCGCTATGCGCACAGAGGCGGGACGTACTCATCGAGACGCTCGCGACGGATGCACCACCTAGCGACTCAGCACCACCGTCGCCATCATCCGCTCGCTCATCTGTTCATTCATTCAGTCGTCCAGTCCCTACTCCATTGGTGACACTCGCTACTCGTCTGTCGTAGCAGCGCCTACTCTGTTGCGTCTACTACAGCTGCAGTCTGCGTACTCACGAGCGCAGACGCAGCAGCAGCAGGTGGCTCAGTCGACACAGCACTGTTGCTACTGCTCGCAGCTCGCACGCGCAGTCGACTCTTTGCGAGCTTGCCTCGGCCCATGCGCTCGGGCCACTTGGCTTCGCAGAACGCGCGCGCGGCGTCAAGTAGCGCGCGCCACTGCGCGCTCGTCGTGTCGACTGCGCTCGATGCCGCGCGCGTTGGCGCACTGAGCCACGCACCGATCTGTGCTGCAATCGATCGCCAGGCGCTCAGCCGACTGCTGCGACTATCGCTAGCGCTACTTGCGTCGACGAGGGCAAACGCACTCGGGGACTCGGTTGCGCCGAGCACGAAGAGGTGCACGAGCACGAGTTCGCTGCTCGGCAGCAGCTCGTCGTACGTCTCCAAGACGCCAGTGAGGCGATGCTGCGACTCGGCAACGTCGACGTAAAACGTGTACGTCTTTGCGAGCAGCTTGAGCAGCGCTGCAGTGTGCGGGTCGTAGCCACTGCTGCTGCTGTCACTCGCACCTGCGACTGCATCGGTCGGCGCGACTGCCGTGCCGCTCACACAGATCTCGCGCGCTCGCTGCTGCAAGACGTTCCCGCGCGCACGCAGCGCAATGCCGAGCATCGCGTCGATCACGTCGTGCTCCTCTTTGCACGCGAGGACCCACGACGCGACCTCTTTGAGCTTCCCGTACGCGCCGCTCTCTTCCAAGAGCGCGATGTACAGGCGCCAGTACTTGAGGCGGTACCGATCGTACTTCATCTGCCGCTGGTTCAGCTCTTCGAACTTCTTCGCCGTTGGCACGTGCTCCGAGAGCCAGATCGCGACGATCTGCGGCCGCTTCTTGTCAAAGAGCGGCACGAGCTCTTTGAGTGCGCGCTCAGCGGCTGCACTCGTCGTTGAGTCCGTCGCTGGCGATTGGGCTGGCGAGGCGCTGACAGCACTGAGGCGTTCGCGCAGCGCCGTGACGAGTGCGCGCACGAGCGGGTCGTCGCTCGTTGCAAACGCTGCGTGCGACGCGAGCTCGTGCATGCGGTAGACGCCTTGTGCGAGCACGTACCGCGACGGGTGGAAGTACCGATCTTCGTTCGGAATCGACTCGAGCGCGTCGATGACGTTGAGGTAGAGCCATCCGCGCGCAGCGTGGAGCGCGAGGTCGCTGGCGACAATGTCAGTCGCGTCAGCGCGCACGAGGAGCTGGAAGACGTCGTCTTTCGTGATCTTGAGCGGTCGATCGCCACTCGCAGGCGATGGCTTCTTGCTGCTGCTGCTGCTGCGTGGCGCGTCTGCTGAGCGACTCTCAGACGATTCGTTCCCAGTGTCGTCGTCTTCGTCGCCATCGTGACCGCTGTCGTGATCGTCTGCGTCACTGGCACTGGCACTGGCATCCTCTTCTTCCTCCTCTTCTTCAAAGTAGTGCTCGCACACGAGACGCAGAGCATCGACACGCACTGGCGTCGCGAGCACGACCTCCATGCGCATGGCTTGCAAAGCGTAGAACGCGTGCACGAGCGCGTGCTCCATCTCGCCGTCTTCGTGCGCTTTCTCAGCACGCGCAAAGCACTCGATGACTGCCGATGGCGTGACACACGACCGCGGCGCTTGTGCGGCAGTCGCCGCTGTGCGCTGCTGGCGCCGCAGCTGCTTCTTGAGCGTCTTGCCACACATGAAGTTGAGGCGAAAGCGCACTTCGTCGGCGTTCGCAGCGCTCGCACACACGTCGAGCCCCTTCTCAAAGTACGCGAGCGCAGTCGTCGCAACCCGGCTGTAGAGCACATCAGGGAACGCTCGCGACTCGGCGTCGTGCTGCTCCTGCTCGCGCTGCTGGCCGTGGTGCAAGACTGAGAGCTCCTGGAGCACGTTGTAGAGCAGCAAGCCGCTCTCTTCGTTGCTCTCGACGACGATCGTCCGCAGCTCGCCAATCTCGCTCTCTTCCTGCAGCGCGGCGCTGTCGACAGTGTCGCGGGTGCTCGCACCTCGCACCTCCTGCGCTGCGAGCTTCTTCCGGAGTGCGGCGTCGGCCAAGTGCGCGGCCATGGCAAAGCACCGGCGCGCAAACTCAATGACCTGGACGATGTAATAGATCGCGTACTCTTCCATCGACACGGTCCGCGCGCCAGCGCCATCGTCGTCGGAGCCATCGCCGAGCGTCACGCGGAACGCATCTTGCTCCGACGCGTCGCGCTCGTCCCACTGCCGCATCTTCTCAAACAGACTCGTACGCAGCACGACGGTGGTGAACGTGAGACTCGCCGTTGATGCCGACGCTTCGGTGTCGCGCTGCTGACGCTGCTGTGTCGTGTACGCGTGTAGCGCAGCGATCTTGCGCCGGCGGCCGAGCAGGACGGCACACGCATCGGACGTGGCGTGGTACAGCTCTTTCATGGTCTTCCCAAGACGGACCCACGACTTGATCCGCCCGGGACGGTAGTGCAAGACGTCCGTCGTGAGGAACGCCACGCGCTCTTTCACGCGCGTCTCGAGCTCCATGAGCTCGGCCGTGTTCCCGCGTCGTCGCACGCGCGAGAGGATGTAGTTCTCGCCCAAGAGGTACCAGAGATGGTCGAGTGGCGCCTCCAAGCCTGTCTCGTCCGACTCGCTTGGACGCGCGAGGTCGTCGCGGATCGCTGGGAACGCGTCTGTCCACTCGAGCAAGCGCGACGGCGCGAGGAACGTCTGGAGCTCTTCCATGCGCCGCTCCGTCGGTGGCACTGCGTGCGTCGCGTGGAGCGCCGTGCGGATCGCACTGAGGACTTTGACGTTCTCCTTCTTCTGGCTGTTGTTCTTTGGCGGTCGCGCCAAGAGCATCGGGATCGCAAACTGCGCGAGTCGCAGCGCGTCCGAGCGCTTCGTCGTCGAGTCGCGCTGCAGCAAAGCGAGCGTGTTCCCAGTCTTGTGGTCGTCGCAGCCAGGAAGGAGCTGCACGTCGTACAAGCAGTGGTAGCACTGCGCGAGCTCGCGATTGAACGGCGAGTCGTCGGTATCATTGCCACTGCTGTCAGCATCCACAGTGTCGACGCCGTTGACGTCGCGGTTCGGCTCTGCGTCAGTACTGTGTCCTTGCGTCTTGCTCCGCGCACGTGCGTCGGCGGACGCACTGAGGACCCAGATGCTCGTCTCCAAGAAGCACGAGCGCTCTGCGGCATCGCTGACTGCGTCGTCAAAGTAGCTGAGGCCACAGATGCCGTACTGCCCCATGCGAGCGTGCAGGAGCGCGACCAGGTCTGTGAGCGTCTTGCGATCGCGCTCCGAGCTCGACTTTGCCATCGAAGCGGCGCACAGCAGGAGGAACAGGACCGCAGCGTTCCCAAAGAGCTGCCGCGCCGTCTTGTCCTCGCGCCGTGCGATGATGTCCTCCTCCTCTTTCATGAGCGTCCGGCAGTGCAGCAGCAAGACACTGCGCTTGTGCGCATCGTCCGTCGCAGTCGCACGATCGCCATTGCCACGGAAGCGCAGCGAGCAGTTCAGGAACCGGAGCAGCTCGACCACGAGCGCACGCACGCGGTCGCGGCGTGACGCTTGCTTCTTCTTGTGCACGAGCGTCGGGAGCTTTGCAAAGAGCTCGCGGAACGCCGCTTCGTCCAGCGACCGGATCGTATGGAGCGTCTGAGCGACAGTGTCAACAGCCATCGACGGCATCTGGGATGGCTCCGTGCCCTCTGCTCTCACACCAGTTGCTGCTGGTGGGGCCCTCGTCGTCTTGTACGGCGGCGCTACGACCGCGCAGATGGACTGGAACACGTCCTTGGGCGAGTCGAACAGGAGCAACAGCGACGGCTTGAGACACGAGAGGCAGCACGCGTCCAGGAGGTCTTTGTATCGACCAGGCACGACGCGCCGCGCGACGTTCGCCTGGAGCTGGCTGATGAGGAACGTGATTGCGCTCAAGCCGCTCTCGAGGATCTGCTCCGAGTGCAGCGCGCCAGTCGACGTGCCTCGCTCGCCAAGACTCTCGATGAACGTCGTGACGTGGAACAGAAGCGTCACGAGGAAGAGCAGCGCGTCGTCGTCGCTGTACGCTGCGCTCTTGGCGAACGACTCGACGAGGATGTCGATGAGCCGGCGCTCTTTGCTACTGTCGCCACTGCTACTGCTGTCTGGTCCAGTCGCCTCCGTCGCCTCGAACTCGCGGAGCAAGTCGACGATGCGCGGCGGCTGCGTCGCAGGGAAAAAGTGCTCGAGCAACAGCGTCACGGCGTGGTCGTAGGTCGCAGCAGCAAAGCACCGCCGCGCCTCGGAGCAGACGTCAGTGTACTGCAGACCCGTGATCTTTGCGCTGAGGACGTCGAGCGAGATGCAGGCGTCGACTGTCTGGTTCGGCAGTGTGATCGTCACGCGAGTGGGAGCCGCCGTCGACAGTTTGGTCGGGACGGCGCCGTGGTGCGTCGGACCAGTAGCTGCACGCAGCGCGTCTTGGCACTTGACAAAGTACTCCTTCGCTGCGTTCGCGCGTCCGCAGCGCTCATGGAGACGCGCCAAGAGCCAGAACAGTCGCACGAGCCCCGAGTCCGTGGTCGCCAGTGTACTGGCGTCGTCCTCGTCGCCATTCCGATCGCTCCTGCGCTCGCTGTTGCTGTCGTCGTCGTCGTCGTCATCTCGCAAGCACAGCTCGAGCAAGAGACTGTCAGCTGAAGCGATGAGCGCATTGAGGTGCTGCAAGTGCTTCTTCCGGCGCTTCCCGAGCGCAGTCTGCCGGATGAGCTTGTCGAACTTGAGCTCAAGCAGCAGCAGCTTTGCGAGCGGTGAGAGACCGTTCACAGTTGCAGTCGCAACCGTCGTCACGCTGCGCTGTGTGCGCTTGTCCGAGCCGCTCTCGAGGAGCTTCTCAGCCCAGAAGCACACTGTGTGGATCTCGTCACTGTCGCGATCGCCTGCTTCTCCAAGCCGCCGCTCCGCCCATGTGCCGCACTGGTTCAAGTACGTCGTCAGCAGCGCGACAGCACTTGGCGCGTGCTCCGAGACACGAGCGACAAACGACGCGACCTGGCGCTTTGAGATCGCTCGCACTGCGCTTGCATCCGAGTCCTTGCCGTTGCGTGTGGCATCAGCGTTGCCATTGCCAGGCGAGCGCTCGCTGCGGTGCTCGCGTCCGACTGCGTCGTTCCCAGGCGCAGTCAGCAGCGGGAACTCGCAGAGCACTGCGGCGCTCGATGGCTCGCAGATCTGGAACGTCGCGCCGCGGAGCGTGAGCGCAAACGCCTCGGACCAGCTCGCGAGCTTCTCGGGCGACCGTCCGACTGTCGTCGACGCTGCTGCTGCGGCTGTGATCTGCCGACTCCAGCTCTCCGGCAAGAACGCCTGGAGACGGTAGCCCAAGTTCTTCTCGCGCGCGAGCTTCGCGGCTGCGGCGTGCTCTTCGCGCAGGCGCTCTTCGTGCCGCCGCGACTTGCGCCGCGTTGGCAGCAGCGGTTCATCGAGCTCGCTCATAGCAAGTCCGCTGTCTTGCGTGTCGTTGTCGCTTGGAGCCGTCGCAAGAGCTGCTGCAGCAGGAGGCTCTGAGACCGACATCGCGCGCTTCTTGCGCTTCGAAGACCGTCCTCCAGTCGCTTCAGCCGGCTCGTTTCGGCTCGCTCCGCCTTCCAACGACGCTGCTGCTGCTGCTGTAGCGTTGCCACTGTCGTTGCTCTCGCCGTTCTCGCCACCCTCGTCGTCCACGATCTCGATCACTTGCGCACCTGCACCTACCGTCGCGTCACTCGCGCCAGGACGCTGGTCGTCGCCCACGTCTGGGACTGTGATGCGCACGCTCGCAAGCGCTGTAGACTGCGCACTCTCCGCGCTCAAGTCGTCGTGCACTTGCAGCAGGAGCTGCCCCAAGCTGTGCCACGACGTGCGCTCGAGCAAGTACTCGACTGCGCGCGAGCGCGTGTGCAGCGCTTCCTGGACGTCAGCGTAGAGCACGCGCCGTCGCTTCGCAGCGTCTCGCGCAATGCCGTCGAGGTGCGCGAGTGCCTCGCGCGCGCGCTTCTCGAGCTTGCGCACTCGCGATGTCTGAGGGGTCGACACCGGGCGGTGAGTGGTGGTGGTGGTGCGCTCGCTGTCGCACTGCCTCGCAGCAGTGGCTGCTGCGCGCTTTGCGTCGAGCACGCGGAGCGAGGGACAGAGCGGGTCGTGTGCACGCACGTGGCTCGCAATGCGGTCGTACTCGTCCGTGTCGCCGATCTCAAAGAGCACTTCGCAGAGCAACTGCACGAGCGGCCAGTACGACCGGTCGACGTGGAAGCCCTCTTCGAGCATGCGGCGCGCGAGCCAGAGTCTGTCACACACACGCACACGCAAGCGACGTCAGCAGTGCGCTCCGTCAGGCAAGCGCCGATCGCTCTCTCGCGCAAGGAGCTGCGTCAGGACGTACTTCCCCGTCTCCACGGCAGCGCGACCCATTTGGTACCAGACGACGACGTCTGTTCCATCGAGCTCGAGCGCCTGCGCATACCACCGACGCACAAGCAGCCGAGGTACTGGTGAGCTCTCTCTCTCTCTCTCTCTCCATTCCGAGCGTCGGAAGCGAGACGCGCAACGTACGTTCGCAAAGTACACGAGCGCATCGTCGTACGCGCGCGCTTCGAGCTCGAGCACAGCCACGTTCTTCTGGCAGAGGTACTGCAGCCGCAAGCTCAGGGCGTCGCCTTCCTGTGTCGCACGCACGCACGCGCATCGGTGCTGTGTGAGCCCACATACAAGGCGTTGCTACAGACAGACAAGTCGCAGACGCACCGCAATGAGCGCTGCGTAGATCGCGCGCGCTTCGTGAACCTGTGAACGACAGAGAGAGAGACGACGACGACGACGACGACGATGCAGATGAGAGCGTGAGGTGAGCGGTGCCACTCGACGGTCATGAGCAGCGAGTGCGAGCGTAACGCAATGCCGACCCACCTGCTTTTGCTGCTGGTGGCGCAGCGCCTGCTCGTACAGCGCAGTGTTGTGCGCGTCCTGCGCCTCCTCCGTCGCGCGCTCGAGTGCGCTGACTCGCCCAGCGTCGCGCTCGCCGGCGTTCAACGCAGCCCACGACGCCATCTTGCGCTGTTTGTGCTCACACCGCGCTCACACCAGCGCAGCAACAATGATGTCGAGCAGCATTGCGCTGTTTAGTATCGAAACAACGTGGACATATTTTGGCGATCAATCGACGACAGCTCAAGTGGTGCTCAACAACGCCCTCTCTCTCTCTTCATGAGCGTCCTGCTCGTCCGTCGACGAGCGTCGCTCGCGCGACGCCTCTGTCTACACTGCTGCGCCATGCGTACGTGCGCGTCGTCTAGTTGTCCGCTGAGAGCGCGCTGAGCGAGCGCTTGCGGCGGTTCTCGTTCAGCGGCGCGAGCTCGCGGTTGATCGACAGACTCTTTGCGAGCAAGAACGCCACTTCCATGCTCTGCGAGTAGTTCAGACGCGGGTCGCAGTAGCTCGTGTAGCGCAGTGGCAAGTCGACTTCGTTGATGCCTTCGGGGCCGCCGATGCACTCGGTCACGTTCTCGCCCGTGAGCTCAAAGTGCACGCCGCCGAGCGTCGTCCCGGCGCGGCGGTGGATCTCGATCGTCTGCTTGAGCTCGCCAAAGATGCGGTCGAACGGCCGGGTCTTGTACCCATTCTCGGCCGTGATCGTGTTGCCGTGGCACGGGTCGCACGACCAGATCACGTTCAAGCCCGCGGCTTGGACCGCGGCGATGTGCTGCGGCAAGCACTCGGCGACCTTGGCATTGCCGTAGCGCGTGATGAGCGTGATCTTGCCGGGCGTCGCGTCGGGGTCGCGCCAGAGCTTGCGAATGAGCAGCACGAGCTCGTGCGGCGCCATGCTCGGCCCGACTTTGAGCCCAATCGGGTTCTCGATCCCGCGGAAGTACTCGACGTGCGCGTGGTCGAGCTGCCGCGTGCGGTCGCCGATCCAGAGGAAGTCCGTGCCGACGTTGTAGAACTTGCCGTCGACTTCGCGCGTCAGCGTCTCTTCGTACGCAAGCTCGAGCCCTTCGTGCGACACGAAGAGGTCGACCGTCTTGAGGTGCGAGTCGGACCCGACGCCGCACATGTGCACAAAGTGGAGACTGTCCGTGATCTGCTGCACCATGTGCTGGTACTCTTCGCGGCGCGTCGACGCTTGGACAAAGCCCAAGTCCCACTTCCCAGCGTCGTGGATGTCCGCAAAGCCTGAGTCCACGAGCAAGCGGCCGTAGTTGAGCGTCGCAGCGCTGTGGAAGTAGCCTTCGAGGAGGCGGCTCGGGTCCGGCACGCGGTTCTCCTTCTCGTAGCCGTTGATGTTCTCGCCGCGGAAGCTCGGGACGACGTCTAGAAGACGCGCAGTCGCGTCGTCAGTACGAGGAGAGAGAGAGAGAGAGAGAAAGAGAGAGAAAGAGAGCGAAGCAGTAGACAGACAGACGCACCGCCGTCGAGCATCTCCGTGTCGCTCGAGCGTGGCTTCGCAAACTGCCCAGCCATGCGTGCGACGCGCACAGTCGGGATGCGAGCGCCCCAGACGAGCACGAGGCTCATTTGGATCATGATCTTGAGCTTCTTCTCGATCAGCTCGGGCTGGCAGTCCTGGAACCGCTCGGCGCAGTCGCCGCCCTGGAGCAGGAACCGCTTGCCATCCGCGACCTCGGCGAGCTGCTCCTTCAGCGCCTCGATCTCCTTCACGGACACGAGTCCAGGCAGCGTGCGCACTGCCCATGGAGCGTTCATGCAGATACAATGCAGTGAGTGTCGCTGTATAGTACGAGGTGCAGAGAGATGCATCACAGAGAGAGAGACGACAGCATGACGGACGGACGTACGCTTGTCGTGCACTTTGCTGAGCGCAGCAGGGTCCGGGTACAGCGCTTGCTGCTTGATCGGGAACTTGCGCCACGACGACGGCGTCCAGTCACCGTGCGCATCGCTGCTGCTGCTGTTGGTCGCCATCGTGCTGCTGCTTGGAGGAAGACGAAGCTCTTCGTCGTCGACCGCGTGTTCACCTGTCGATGCGAGCGATCGATCGATGACCAGCGCACGAGTGCTCGCCAGTCGACGAAGCCCACAAGAAAATGACTGCTCGCACTGCGCCTTTATGCGCGACAGTTTGCAGTATTTCGCGCAAAAGTGCTCGTTTCGCGTCTTTATCCGACGCGTGACGATGCAACTTGGCAACACCGAGTTGGATGGCGAGCTCATCCTGAGTCAGTGTTTGGATGAGAGCTCGTGCTCGAGGCTGAAGCGAGAGCGTCCGTAGCAAAACGGGGATCGGCGCGCTCGACTGCCTCGCACTTGTCAGCACCGAGCGATTCGCAGGAGAGCTCGAGGTTCACGCCGATACGTCAGCTCGCGTCGTGATGGAGCTGTGAAACTCATTCCGACCGAGCAGCCCAAGATCCTGATCCTGGACGAAGCCACGAGCGCACTGGACCCCGAGAGCGAGAAGCTCGTGCAGGACGCCGTGGACCGCGCCAAGGCCGGTCGGACCGTCATCCTCGTGGCGCACCGGCTGTCAACGATCAAGA
>JAASFT010001002.1:0-10709 GCA_023333885.1 Globisporangium parvum
GCCTCCTGCAGCGCGAGCACCGCCGAGCCCTGGAAGCGCAAGTCAGTTTTGAAGTCCTGCGCAATCTCGCGCACGAGGCGCTGGAACGGCAGCTTGCGGATGAGCAGCTCGGTCGACTTCTGGTACCGACGGATCTCGCGGGTCGAGGTCGAGGTCGAGGTCGAGAACGCGAGCTTTTTCGCACTTCCTCGAAGTTGTCGGGTGGACCACACAATTTTGATTGTTGCGCGAAATCTGAAAGAATTCTGAAACAAAAGTCACGCTTTTAGTATTTTTCAGATAGTTAAAAAGCGTGGCAATTGCTTCAAAATTGCGCGCGAACTGCTTTGAAGCGTTCAAACGATCAAATAATCGCTTTTGAGTTTGAGCCGCAATCGGCCATTTGAATTTGGGCGGGAAACGCGTTGCCTTGCGCTAGTCTTGTGCGAGCCAGTCGTCAACAGCCAAACAAGAAGAGCCGCTTGCAGAACCCACTCGTCTTGTGCTCGCTCACTTTGGAATCCTCCAGCAGCTCCAGCAACAACACCAACTCTCTCTCTCTCTCTCAGCATCATGTCTGGCCGCGGCAAGGGTGGCAAGGGACTCGGCAAGGGCGGCGCGAAGCGTCACCGCAAGGTGCTTCGCGACAACATCCAGGGCATCACCAAGCCGGCGATCCGCCGTCTGGCTCGTCGTGGCGGCGTCAAGCGCATCTCCGGTCTCATCTACGAAGAGACGCGCGGTGTGCTCAAGGTCTTCCTCGAGAACGTCATCCGCGACTCGGTCACGTACACGGAGCACGCGCGCCGCAAGACCGTGACGGCGATGGACGTCGTGTACGCGCTCAAGCGCCAGGGCCGTACGCTCTACGGCTTCGGCGGATAAGCGATCGGCTCTCGCAGTGCGATCGAGTGATTGGCGCAGTGTGCGAGCGCCACTGCACGCAGTCTGCGGTCTCCCGTCGCAACAACAAGTGCAAGACCATCGACTCGCCGTCTGCGCTCACACGTTACAAGCAGTGTCTGGCGATCGAGTCGATCTGCACTCCATTCCACTCTGGTGTTTTTTAACACCACCCGTCTCAAAGAACATCGATCATTGCACGCGGCATGTCCATAGCGATAGCAACGAAAGCACGGCTTGCTCGCACACGCAGACCTTGGGTGTGAGCGTACGAGCTCCATGAACGTGCTGAAGCATTGTTTGTGTGGCACTTTGGTTGCCTTTCAGATCGACAGACGATAGATAAAAACGAGGGACGAGCGAAAGCGACAACTCTTCGGCTAAGTACGCATCAGCATGTTGGATTTGTGACTTGGCGATTGTATGGGTTGAGACACAGGACACTCACAGCGCGCTGAAACCGAGGGACTATTTTTGGCGGGAACCGACTCGAGTTCCCTCAATTATGTCGCTATCACGCACATGGAACGACAGGAGAGAGCGCGCGCCAACTTACGAAACAAGCGCGAGCTGCACAACGAAGCGAGCGCGTCGAAGAGCGCAAGAGCACACGACAGCAAGCGATCCTTAGAACGAGCGCCACGCACCATGGTGAACCTCACGACGAACGCCGTGGCAATGCTCTACAACAAGCAGGTGCCCGACGGCTTTGAACCGTGGCTCCAGGTCATCGACACGAAGAAGATCAAACCTGCGAGCGGCACTGGTGGCGACCGCTACAGGTGCGTGACGAGTGTTGCGGTCCCTCGACGCACTCGTGCACGCATGTATCATGCAGCAGGATTACTGCTGTGTGTGTGTGTGTGCAATGTGGGCATGAACTCACGCTGCGGCTCGTGCTCTTGATTCTGTGGCTCGCAGAATCGTGCTCTCAGATGGCGCGTCGTACATCAGCGGCATGCTCGCGACGCAACTCGCACCAGTACGTTTCTCTCCCTCCACACGTCGCTGCATGCTCACGCACGCCGACAGACCTCTTGGTTTGCTTACTCACCTGATCCGGATGCGCATGTGCGCAGCTCATGGAGAACGACAGCCTCAAAGTGAATTACGTCGTGCAGCTCAAGGACTACATTGGCAACGACGTGCAAGGACGCAGGTGCGGTCCACAGCACTGCGCTCTCCTCGATCGATCCGCTCGATCACTGCCAGCTCTAACATCAAACGTCCATCGCTCTTGTGTAGAATCCTCATTGTGCTGAGCATTGGCGACATCGTCCCTGGCTTTGAGCGCATTGGCTCGCCGCAGAACATCGAAGGCGCCAAGGGCGTGCCAGTGCCTGCTGCTGCGCCAAGTGCGCCACCAAGTCTTGGCGCGCGTCCACCGCAGCAGCAGCAGTCAGCGTACGCTCCGCCAGCTGCTGCAGCGCCGACGAACAGCTACCAGCAGAACTCGATCTACGGTGCGAACGCCAGCAGCGCGCCAACTCCGCAGTCGGCGTACGGCGCGCCGAGCTACGCGCAGCCTGCCAAGCCTGCGGCAGCGTCAGCGTACAACCGCGGTCCAGTCGTGCGTCAGGACCCGAACGTCCGCATCTCAGACATCCAGAGCCTGAACCCGTACGCTGGCGGTCGGTGGACGATCAAAGCGCGCGTCACGAACCGCGCGCCGATCAAGAACTGGACGAACGCCCGCGGTCAGGGCAAGCTCTTTAGCTGCGACTTGCTCGACTCGAAGGGCGGCGAGATCCGCGCGACGATGTTCAACGACGCCGTCGACAAGTTCTACGAGCTCTTGCGACCAGGGAACGTGTTCTACTTCACGGGCGGGAAGGTCAAGATGGCGAACCGCAAGTTCTCGAACGTCGACAACGACTACGAAGTGAGCTTTGACCAGCACTCGGAGATCACGCCAGCACCGGAGGACGGCCAGATCTCGCAGATGAACTACGCGTTCAAGAAGATCGCGATGATCGAGACGCTCCCGGCGGACTCGAACGTCGACGTCATTGGCATTGTCAAAGACGTTGGACCGGTGGCAGAGATCATGTCGAAGGCTGGGAAGCAGCTCTTCAAGCGCGACATTGCGCTCGTCGACGACTCGAACGCCGAGATCAAGTGCACGATGTGGAACGACCAAGCGCGCGAAGACTGCTCGAGCTGGACGAACAACGTCGTCGCGATCAAAGGCTGCCGCGTGAGTGAGTACAACGGCCGGTCGATCAGTTCGCTTGCGAGCTCGAGCTTCGCAGTGAACCCGACGATCTCGGAAGCCGGGCACTTGCTCAACTGGTTCAACACTGGCGGCGCGTCGGTTCAGACCAAGTCGCTGAGCGCTGGTGGCGGTGGCTTTGGCGGCGGTGGGCTGGGGACGTTCGCAGACCGCTCGGTCGTGAGCGACATCAAAGCAAAGCAGCTCGGGTTTGGCCAGAAGCCGGACTACATCACTGTGAAGGGCACGGTGAACTTCATCAAGCACGACACGGGGATCTACTACCAAGCGTGCACCAAGTGCCAGAAGAAGGTCGTGCCGGACGTGGCGCAGAACTTTACGTGCGAGAAGTGCCAGACGTCGTACAAGACGTGCGAGAACCGGTACATCATGTCGGTCGTCGTGCTCGACCACACGGGCAGCACGTGGACGACGTGCTTTAACGACCAAGGCAAAGTCGTGCTGAACGGCCGGACTGCCGATGAGATCGGCGAGCTCCGCGAGACGAACCCTGGGCTGTTTGAAGCGGCGTTCAAAGAGGCGCTGTTCAAGCAGTACGTCTTCCGTCTGCGCATCAAGGCGGAGAACGTCCAAGAGGAGCTACGCGTGAAGGCCGGTGTCGTCACGCTCGAGCCGATCAACTACAAGGCCGAGTCGAAGGACTTGCTCCAAGCCATTGCGCAGTACAACTAAGTCTGGTCGCGAGCGAGTGGCAGAGTGGAGGAGGAGGACCTAGGACAGTGCGCAGATATATAGTGAGAGCACGTAGCACGGACGCACGGATCTGTGTGCTCGCTCGCATGCTCCCAGGTGTGTGCGGGCTTTGATACAACATGGAGCAGAGGTGTGTGTGTGTGTCTGCGCTATCGCTTGTAGCTGGCAGTCTTGGGTCGCTGCGGTGGTCGGGACTGCGACGTTCGCGCTGCTGGTACTGCTGCTCCAGACGATGGAGCACTGTGGTCGCGACGGAGCTCGAGTTCGCGGCGCTGGATGATGTAGAATGGCGCGTTCTCCTGCACAAACGGACCAGTGGCAAAGATCCCGGCTTCGAGCGGCACTGCGTGTGTCGTGGCATTGCCCACTGCTGTGAGGAACGGACCGGCAGTCCACTTGAGCTTGCTCTTCTGGTGCTCGAGGCGCTCGCGCTCGCTCACGCCGACGTACGGCGCGTCGTTCACGACCGAGTAGAACTGCTGCTTCTCGTCGTCGCGCAGCTTGTCGAACTTGTGGATCGCGCAGTACGGTCGCTCGCGCTCGTTCTTCTGCAGCACGCGCACGCGGCGCTGCTGTGTGGGGTTGCTGCTGTTGGCGCTTGGAGCAGCGCTCGCGAGCAGCACCTCTGGAGCTGTCTTCTGGTTGTTTGTGAGGTTTGAAGACTCAGCTTCCGGTCCGTCACTGGCGAATGCGTCGAGCTTGGTCGCGCGGCGCTGGCACTGAGGACGGACAGAGGGCCCGAGTCCACTGTTGTTGTCGCGCTCGCGCGATGCAAACAAGGGTGTCGAGCACAGTGCTGCAGTGTTACTGCATAGTCTATCGGATGATCGACGAGTGTCGCTCATGCGAGACTCGAACGGCTCTGCAGAGTCCTCGTCGTGTGGATGCACCGACGTCGATGGGTACGCAGATCGCGACGTCTTGATCGTGCGGATCGGGTGCGTGACTTTCGATGCCGAGCGCGACGGACCGGCCGAGACAGGTCGACACCGCTTCGGCGACGTCCGCCCTGCTGTCATGGTCGTCGCGCTCGGTCCATTCGCTGTTGCAGTGTGTCCGTCCTGCGTGGATCGGAGGTCGTAGCTGCTGTGGCCGCCAGCAGTCGCTGCATTGCCGCTGAGCGCTCGACTCTTGTTGTGGAGCACAGACTTGGTCTGCGCTTGGTTGAGTCGGTCTTTGAGTCGCGACGAGCCACTGATCGCCGAGACGTAGCTCCGATCAATGTGTGCGTGCACCTTGAGCTCCTCGTACTTGGCAAGCACAAAGTTGCGCAGGAGCTTGCAGCTCTCGGAGTACTCCTTCGAGAGCGCAAAGTGGCTCCCAACGCAGTTGCCAAACTCCACGAGCATTGGTCCGCGACTGCTGTCGAGCAGCACGCGGTACCGGTTCGTCCCAGTGCTCGCAATCTCTTCGTCGAGGTCCCACTTGCTCTTGCAATTGACGATGAACTCGCAATGTGCAAAGCTTGTGAACAGCGCGTGGTTTGCGAGCTCGAGGCGGATGCAGCACTTGGTCTCGCCGCGCTTAGACAAGTACAGCGGCTGGCTCAATCGCTCGTGGTGCGCCGGCTTGGTGCCCGCGCGCGCCGAGTTGGGCTTGGCGCCGTAGTCCCGTGCGTGGTCGCTCGAGTGGAGCACGAGACCTGTGTTGCCTTGCGGCACCCAGCAGTGCTCTTTCGCGCTGAAGGCAAAGAAGTCACCCGACTTGGTGTCCAAGAGCACGTTGCTCGTATACGCGCTCGAAGCGAGCTGTGGCTGCTTCGGTCCTGCTGGTAGTGATAGTGGTGGAGGCGGCGGGATCGCATGGATGTCGTCGATCAGACTGCCTTTGCCGTCGTTGTTGAGCACGCGAAAGTGCTCGCCGCCGGTCGAGCACACGTACGCGAGCAGCGCAGCGCCGAGACCGCTCGCGAACAGGCACTTGCCTGCCATCATGCACATCTTTGTGAGCAGTGCGAGCTTGCGCAGTGCTGGAGACCACGGCAGCGCACTCGCGTCGCCGTCGACGAGCACAAAGTCGAGGCGATCAAAGGTCGTGATGCTCTGCGGCGTCACAAACTCCGAGTGCATCTCAAAGAGAAAGTCGTCCAGGTCGGTCCGAGAGCGCTCCTGCGCGCCGCACCAGGCAGACATGGAGAGGACGAGTGAGGTGTGTGAGGCTACCGACTAGTCTGCTCATCTCCGCGTCGTATCCCACCGTGACTCTCGCACAGGCACGCACCACGAGCTCGACGTCTGTCACCTCGGTTCGCTCGAGCTCCTTGACGACACGCAGCACGTGCGCTCGGAACGTGTCAAAGCGCTCGACGCCGCGCGCATTGCCAGTCGGGTACGCGTTCACGAGCAGCACACGCATAGCTGCTAGCGCTTGCACACAAGTTGCGTCGAGACGCACGACGCAGCACTGGGACTCGCTGCCTTCGTTCAAAGTCAAAAGTGGCTCTTGAAATAGCTAGGAACAAGTCCTGCATGGACAACTCGGCATGGCACGAGGAAGCAGGAGCAGCAGCGTTGGCGAGCGCACCCGTGGAGGCCGAGGCTCCCGCTGTGGCGTACCCCGAGTGGCCACTGAGTCTCAGCGATGCAGCTCGTCGCGCAATCCCTAATGTCGCTGGAGCGTGCGCGACTGCGTCCGCCAAGAGCCGACGAGACCTCGTCGCTGCATCTCGTGCGCAAAGATCGGCCACAACGGCGAGCAGCGGCAGAGCAGCGCTGAGTGCGTCTCTGTCAGCACAGTCGACTAAGAAGCGAGACGCTGAGAGCATTGAGCTCCCTGTGGTACGTTGTACCTTCGTGGTGGTGACAGGTTGACTGGTTGGCGGCTAGGCTAGGCTAGGCTAGGCTAGCCGATCGAGTCGACCAGAGAGCTCACGTGTGCATGCTCTCGTAGCGCCGATGCAGCTCGCAAGTCCAGTGCCGCCGCGCTCTCGCAACGAAGAAGTGCCTCAGCTGCGTCCAGTACGCCGCCACTCGATGCTGCAGTGTCTCGCCTGCGCTGCTCCTACACTCATAAGCGCACCGTTGCTGCTCTCTGCTGCCGTAGGTTTGACGAGCTCAAGCTCGGGTACTACTGCGACGCGTGCTTTGCTGCACGTCATCCAGCGTACCGACTCGCGCACGCGTGGATCCCGGTCGAAGACGACGTCACCGAAGAGCACGAGCGGATCTACCACCTCACAAGGTTCGTCCACACCCACGCTTGCTGCTTCTGCGTGTCGTGCGATGCAAGCAGAGGCGACTGAGCACTAGCATCTTCGCGCACTCTCGCTCGCAACTCTGTTGGTTGTACTGCTGAGCAGACTCAAACTCGAGCAAGATGTCCGAGAGCTCGAGCTCCTGCTCACAAAGACACATGACTTTCTCGAACGTCCGCGCCGCACGCCTTCGCCTCGCGCGGCCCCCTCAATGCCTGGAACAGCACTGTCCCCTCGAGCGTCGCCAATGTCTTTGGCACCTGCGTCTCGCAACCGTTCACGTGCACCTCTGCTCACGACACCATCACCACCGCCACCACCACCGTCACCGCCGCCGAAGCTCCAGAGCGCGTTTCACACTGCGACTGGCGACATCGACTTTCACACAGCGTACAGGACTATGGCAGCGATCCAAGGCACGCTCCGCGGACTCATTGAGCACGTCCACTCGGAGCTTGCGCGCAAAGCGCCGCTGACGCGCCACGACGCGCTCGTGAAGATCCAGCGCATGTGGAAGCTCCGGAGCGCGCGGAAGCAGCTCCGAGCGCTCGTGCAGTCCGTATACACGAGCTTCCAGGACCCTGCGACGGGCGAGACGTACTACTACAACCGCAAGACGAACACGGCGCAGTGGGCAAAGCCACGAGCACTTGGCGACCATGTCGAGCTCACGAGTGTTGCCGGTGCTCCGTCGACCGCAGGCAGCACAAACCAGGAGCGAGTCGTGCGAACGCGCGAGTTCAGTTCGCGCGAGGAGCTTGAAGCCGACGCCGCGCGACGGATCCAAGGTATGGTCCGAACGCGCGTGGCTCGCGCACAGCTGCGCAAGTTCATCTCGTCTGTGTACGAGAAGATCTGGGACGCCTCGAGCGCGCGCTTCTACTACCACAACACGCGGACGAAGCAAGTGAAGTGGACGAAGCCGCGCTGGGTGAACGACGCCGACTTGCTCACGCCGCGCACGCGCCAAGAGCAAGCAGCAGCCGAGCACATGCAGGAGAAACTCGCACTCTTGCGCGCGACGGTGACAGAAGATCACGCTGCGACGATGCTCCAGCGCGCGTACCGACGCAAGAAGGGCTTTGAAGCGCTCTTGGCGCACTGTCAGCAAGTCTACGAGCGCATCTTTGACCCGAGCCAGAACGCGTACTACTACCACAACACGCGCACGAAGGAGACGACGTGGGAGAAGCCAGCAGTGCTGCGCAACGCGAAAGCAGACGTCTTCACGCCTCGCTCGCGACTGGCACATGCACTCGCAGCCGCGACGCGCACCAATGGTCTCAGCAGCATGCAGCACATTAGACCGCGGCGCGAGTGGACGGACGAGCGAGCGGCTGTGTGTCTCCAAGGACTCTTTCGCACTCGACAAGCCAAGCGCACGTTGGACGCGCGCCTCGCACAAGCGTACCGGAAAGTGTGGGACGCTGACGCAGAGCGGTTCTACTACGTCGAGCTGCGCACGCAGACAGTGACGTGGGAGCCGCCGTCGCTGCTCCTGCGATCAGGCATTGACGTAGCCGAGTTCGAGTGAGTGCATGCGTGTTTGTGCCACTCGCCAGAGACGGCTTGAGCTAGCGCCGCCCTTCGTGCGAGACTTGATTTCGACCCCAGCGTCCCAGTGTTGGTGCGAGGTGTTGAACGACTCAGCACGGCAGATCAACGCACACGCACACACACGCACACACACGCACTCGAGCGACTTGCGTGCACAGATGCAACGCTGCTCGACGCGACTCGCGATCGAAGTGCGCGCACTGGCATGCGACACCATCGCCAATCGCTCCCGCTCAAGCACCGCTTCTCGATAGTGGTCAACGAGCCGACAAGCTCGACAAGCAACGCTCTCCTTCGTGCGAGCGAGCGAGCGAGAATAGAGCGACTGCTCGTCTGTCGGGTCTGGCTGCTCGCCAAGCGCCACTCGCTCGAACTCATCGATGGGCAAGCGGCAGAAGCTCGCGCTCGCAAGTGCTGCGCTCGCATGCGCTGTCGTCACTCCGCATAGTGCTGTGTATGCGCTAGTGCCTGACGAAACACCAGCGCTCGACTCTGTCGTGTGCGGCGTGGACGAGATCGTGCTCGCGTCGGACGGCGCGGTCGACCGCCGCAGCATTCAACTCGGCGAGCGCGTGACGCCGAACCACACGCTCAGTGGCTCGGTGCGCGAAGACGAGTACCAGTTCTACCACCTCTGCATCCTGCGCCACGAGCACGAGCACCAGATCAACGTGAACCTCACGTTGCTCGCACCAAAGAGCGGCGAAGACGCAAACCTGTACGTCTCGAGCGAAGAGATGCACCCGCGCATGGGTCACTCGACGTGGATCGCACAGCGACCCGGCAGTGACTTTCTCAAGCTGTACACGTACTTGGACGGCTTCCCGCGCAAGTCGGACGAACGCAGTCGCACCGCGATCGCGCTGCACATCGGCGTGCGAGGCGTGTCGGAGAGTGCGCGATACAACCTCACGGTCTCGGTGCTTGATCTGCCCGAGTCGCAGGACATCCTCTCGCGCGAACGCTTTTACTCTGCGCAGCATGCGCGTGATCGCGAGCGCTGGAGAGGTGGTGGCAACGACATCGGCATCGGCGCTAGAGTGTATGATGATATCAACAGCGCGCAGCAGCAACAACAGCAGCGACGACGACGACGACTCCTTCGTCTCGGTGGTGCTGCTGGTGCGAGCTGACACCTCGTGCGATGCCGCAGTGTAGCCATGTTGGATTACACCCAAGTGAGATAAAACCCGCACCCGACCTCGCTCGTTTGCATTGTTGGCGCAAGTCGAACCGATCGCACATTTTCTATGAGCTGCAGAATCGTTGATTTCTCTGGCATCTGGCACAACCGAGCACTCGCGCAAGCTCGCATTCTCTGGCGCAATCGCCATCGACACAAACGCAAAGCAAAGCACACAATGGCGGCGCTGCTGTTGCTGCCGCAGCTCGCGACGAAGGCGGCGCTCGACGACGCCATCCGCTCGACAAAGGACAAAGTGCTCGTCCTGCGCTTTGGCCGCGCCGCCGACATTGTGTGCATGCAGCAGGACGACATTGTGCGTCTTTGTGTGTGTGTGAGTGTGCGTGTCGCTGTTGTGGACAACGACTGTCGACGGGTTCGCTCACTGTCCATCCTGCTTGCCTGTGCATGTGCATGTACATGGCTGCCTCGCAATGCACGCAGCTCGCCAAGTGCGAGCGCGAACTCTCGCGCATGGCGCAGATCTTTGTCGTCGAGGCGGAAGACGTGCCGATCTACTGCCAGTACTTTGACATCTCGCTCATCCCTGCGACCGTCTTCTTCTTCAATGGCCAGCACATGAAGGTCGACTACGGGTGCGGCGCCTCTGTGTGCACGTGCATGCTCAAGAATATCTGTGTGTAGTGCATGTGATGCGGCGACACTGCAGCTGCCTCGCACGCCGTGCGCATGAGGAGAGAGCAGCGCCACAGCGCAGTCGGAACTGACACACACCCTGCTGCTTCTTCACACAATCATGACATGCATCGCTTGCTCCAAAACAATCAGAACGCCTGACCACACCAAGTTCATTGGCGCGTTCCGGATCAAGCAGGACCTGATCGACCTCGTCGAAGTGATCTACCGCGGCGCGCGACACGGCAAGCAGATCGTCCAGAGCCCGATCGAGCGCTCGCGCATCCCGCACTACGAGCTCATCTACAAAGACATTTGACAAGAGCAGCAGC
>JAASFT010001003.1:0-10699 GCA_023333885.1 Globisporangium parvum
CTCGTCGTCCCTGCAGCCAAGGCCGCCGAAGATCCACGCGCGCTTCCAGTCGAGAGACCGACTTCCCAGACGTATTGCCACGATCCAAAGAACGTTCAAGGGTATATAGTGTGAGGTCTGACCAACCGGATCCTGAAAGAGTCCTACCCCTTGGCTCGAACTCGGAATCTCTTTACTACGGGCAGAGGACAGCGTCTCGTCACGGTCAAGGAGCTCCTGAAGATCCTCCAGGTCCAAGGTCCCCGAAGATCCAAGGTCCCCGAAGCCGGTGACGCGTTGTCAGCTCTCTTTTGCACCACATCATCACAACTCTACCTATCCAGCAGCTCAAGACATCGACCGGTGGCTTCGTTCGCGCGCTCGCGTTTTGGCGAGCGGTCGAGCGACAAAGGCAGACACGCCATTCGTGGCAGCGCGTTGCGCTGAGATCCTGTTCGCAGTCGCGATCCACATCGGGAGGTGCACGCTCGCGGAGGGCGTGTTGTGGACAGCGTGGGGCTGTTCTCGCCTCTGCCACGCGCGCGCAGATTCGTCCCAGCAAATGTCGCGATCACAACGAGTGTTCGCTACGATCTCGGGAAGCAGCTGGCGCGTGAAGACGCGAATGCAGATCCTTTGTCCGTCGTCGGAGTCGCGAGCACAGAGTTTACGAAGACAAACGACTCCGCCTGGCGAACTGCCTTCAATATCGGTCATCTCGAGACTTCTGTTCGCTGATTTACACACACCACCTAACCACAGATAGTTACGCTGAGTGCACGAAGTTCCTGCGTCCCAAACACGCGCACGACAAGGCTACGTACGTGCCACCGCAGATCACGTGCTCGCGGCTGATTGGCATCGATCCGGTCAAGCGATCTATCGCCACAGCGTTTGGCATTGAAGTCGACCCCTCCGCTCAGAATGACTATCACAAGGCACAGCAACTCACCTCCTCTCGTGTGGAGAGCACCACTTCCCGTTCAAAGAAGACCAAGAGTCGTCGCAAGACTAAGAGACGTCGACGCAAGTGCACACAGCGAGTCGTTCATGACTGTACCTGCACACGGTGCCAAAGGCGCAAGCGCCAGCGACCCGCGCGCCGCAAGTTCGTCGACAATGGCAACACTAGATCTCAAATCGCGAGTATCAACACCTAGCGCGGCACCACCACGGAGCAGACTTCCACAAGAACAATCGCCGCCGCCACTTGACGTATGTCGACGCCATCGACGCAACACCGACGTTCAAGACATCTTGCCCAGACTCCTTCATGGGGCATCTGCGCGTACTTTGGAAGCATCTCGGCCCTCTGCTCGAGCGCATCGCGCCACACCGAGACAGGTCTGTCTTCGTAGCGATGGGCAACTGGAAGCAGCAAGGCATCACGCGCGGTCACCCGTCATCACCCCTGCTCCCGCTGACGGCAGCGCTGGCACAGAGCGCGTCGTTGTTCTACGTCAATGAGTACAACAACTGCCAGCGATGTTCAGGCATCACGTCGAACAACGGAGCGACCACGCACTGCCACAACAAGCTCAACAAGGTCGCGGATCCAGCGTTGCAAGATGACGGCACTCTCACTCGCAAAGAGACATAGACCGCGCTGCGCTGCTCCAGCGCACTGTGCACGATCACCTGGACACGCGATATCAATGCCTCACGGAACATACACACGCTTAGAGGGCTTGTGTGCTCTCAACAACGCCGTCCTACCGCCTTTAGACCCGGAGCAGATCGGCAGCTGTGAGATCTTTCGAGCAAGTGCTCTCTTGCTTCGGCTCGCCGATCTAGAGAGCAAGTGAAGTGAGTGCGAATTTTTCAAATAGTCGCGCATTTTGCCAAAGCTGTCGCTGTACTACAGTCTCACTTCAAATTCCGACGACACTTGAGGTTTGTATGAATAACAGAACAGAGGGAGTCACTGTAACTCGTTCCTAAATTGTACGATTTTTCGTGAGATTTGTGTTTTCCAGAAACAATAGTGAAGGTGATAGGTAAATTAGAGAAATTGAATTAGTTCGTTCTGGAATTGAACTGCTTGTTCACTATGTAGCTACATATTTTGGACAGCGCTAGTCTAAATTTGGACAGCGCAAATGTTTCGTATCGCGGACATGTTCCTTAGCAAATGTATCGTAACCTGTCATAACCTTGAAATTCATAAAACAGATTTAGAGGAATCTCTACAAACGAGGTTTTGTGAGGTTTTGTGTGTTCAAATATCATCTTTGAAAGCGAACAATTACGAAATCGGTAGTACCGCACTTCTATGAAGAATAGTAAAGCCAAGCCTATTATTCAAGAAATAGTAAGCGTGAGTTTACTATGGATTGTGGAGTTGACTTGCCTTTGTAACTTCGAGGTGTTATGAGGTTTTTCAAACCATATTTCGAACAATATAGGATTTCAATGGTGTCGGATGGATTTTGACAGTGCGATGCGTATGTATTTGCGTCGTGACAGTACCACCACTCAATTCGAAATTGACTTGCTTTCGCAACTCAAATTTGAATTGCTTGCAAAAGGGGGCACAGGCTCCTCAAACCACACACACACGCTGTCGTCCACTTCACAGATCGAGTCAAGCGCCAGGAACGCAGCAGCAGCAGCACACGCAAGCACACGGAACTATGAGCGGCAAGGGAACCTCGTTGTGGCGCGTCGCGGGCATGTCGTACCTCCAGTACGTCAACAAGTCCGCCGCCGTTGTGCGCGAAGCGCTCAAGGAGCCGGTCAAGAGCAAGCTCGTGCCGCGATCGGACGTCAACTTTGCCGGCTTCAAGTGGGCGGACGGCGAGCGTGGCAAGCGCGGTGCGTCTCCATATCTCTGCTTCTTCTAGTGCTTGTGTGTTGGTGTATGTGTGTGTGCGAGCGATAGAGACCCAATGGACGCTGCGCGCGTGCTAACCCGCCATCCATCCATCCATTCGCTTGCTTTCTCTCTCTCATGCGCCACGCCATGCATCAGCCACGATTGACTCGGTCAAGAAGGCGTCGGAGGTCTTCCAGAAGGCGGCGTAGATCGTAGTAGCGAGCCCATGATCGCTCCGCCCAGCAGCGCGTCCAGGTCATCCATCGAGCGTGCGCCGGGCAATGCAGCGACGATCCGCCATGGCGCGCGTCTGCAGTGCCATCGCGCAAGCGCTTGGACCCGAGCGCTTACGCCTTGCGACGGAAGCAAATGAAAGATGATGTATTGCTCATGCAGCAGCGCCACGCACTCGTCCATCCTTCTCACACACGCCTCCACCCATCGTCTCGCTCGCTCGCTGACTCCTCTACCCGCTGCTCCAGTCTCTCACTGCGTCTAGTGCTGCGGCAGCGTCGCAGTGTCCGATGGATTGCGCCGCAGCGCTTTGCGACTGAACCGGTCGCGCACAAAGTAGTACCCGAGCAGCGGCGGCACGACGACGACTGCGACGCCGGCGCCCGCGACGACGACGACGGTCGCAGCACCGAGGACCACGGTCTTGGTCACGAACCGCACGGGCGTTGTCCAGCCAAACTTGCGGCTGCGCGAGTGGTAGAACGCGAGGGGGAGACAGAGCGTCTCGTCGTGCTGGTCCCAGCTCCGGAGGCACGACCAGCAGAACTCTTGGTCGCACTGGAAGCACTTCATGTGCGAGCACCCACCCTGCTTCTCAATGTCCGACTTGCAGCTCGGACACGCGCGGACGTTGTGACGGCGCTTCCACTGCCCATAGCGCTTGTCGACGCGCCGACAGAGCCGCGTGCGGTGGTACGCGCTGCCGCAGCGCATGCACGACTCGGCGTCGCACGCGGTGCACTTGACCTTGCGGTGCGTCGAGAACGGCGGCTCGTCGAGCACAGCGCAGCAGCCCGCGCGCGGACAGAAGCGCACGCCGGACTTCTGGTTCTTGAGGAAGCTCTCGTACTTGGCAAACGTCTCCTGCGACGCAAACGCCTCAATGAGCTCGCGCGGCAGTGGCCGCGTGCACTGCGGCGCTGGGCACACGAGCTTCTTGCTCGAGACGTCGCCGTCGAGGATCTTGAACTCGACGTACCACTGCATGCACGTGGAGCAGAACGAGCCGCTGCACGTGACGCACACTTGCGCTTGCAACGCGTCCATCTTGTCAAAGCAGATCTGGCAGTCGCGCGTCTGCGCCGTGTCAAAGCCGTCCAGTGCCCGCGACAGCGCGGGCACGGCTGTCAGGGACGCGGCAGCGGTCGCGCTGCTCGACGCACGCAAGAGATACGACGCCAGTGGCTCGTGTTCCATCTCCGTCGCAGCGCGCGCTAGCGGCGACGACGACGACGGTCGACCAATGGACATACCTACTGTGTCTTCGTACAGAATGATCGTCGGTCGAGGCGTGTGCACGAGCGAGATCGATGCGCGACCCGTGCTGCTGCTGCTGTCGTCCAAGCTATGGCGGCCACGGTAGTGACTCGTCGGAGCTGTTGCCGTTGGCGTTGGACGGCCAATCGAATGACGCGCGCTTGCGTTCGTTCGATCGCGACTAAAGCTGCTGGCGGGGCTTTGTCGACCGGGGCTCGGCATGCGCACCTGCTCTTGGAAGAGCTCGAGCATGAGCGTCTCGTGCAAGAGTCGAATCGGGTGCGTCACGCTCCGGTTCACGTCTGCGAGCTTCGTTGTGAGGATCCGCGACACGGGCGGCGCTACTGCTGTCGCCGTAGTAGCAGCTGCGCCTGTTGGCGTCTCAATGCGCTCGTCGCCGTCGTCGCCGCCGCTTGCAGCGCCAGTGCTGCTCGTGCGGACGCTCGTCTTCTCGCACGTGGTGGTGCCACTGAACGGTGTGCGCCGCCGCATGAGTGTCTATGTGAGAGAGAGTGTGCGAGAGACCAAGGACGGCGAGAACAAGCTTCTCGCAGCGCGCGCGACGGATAGGAAGTGAGCTCTATGGCCGACAGCGGCAACCCATGGTCACACCACACGCAAGCAAGCATGAGCTTTGTATGTGGGTTCGCCTGCGAGACGTTTCAGCTCTTTCCATCTTCTTCACTGCGCAACAACGCACTGTCGAAGGTATACAATCTTCGCGTGGAACAGGAATCGTTTCCTACCATCGACCTCGAAAGAAATCAGCCGACATGCGAACAGTCGCGCAGCATACAACTTTCAAGCCACGCAAGGAAACGAAAGGCAGCAGCAGACGGATGCCATGGTCGTCGCGAATATGCCGAGGGCGAAGTCGTCGTTGCGGTCGTCGTTGCGGTCGTCCAGCAAGGCTGCGAGCGCATGTAGTAGCGATGGTCCACCGCCATGGACTAGCAAGTGCAACGTTGGTCAAGACCAGACACAGATGGGGAGGTGTCAGTCGCGTCGTTCGGACGCAAGCTCTACGCACGCGACATCCACTTCCAGTCTGCCTCTTGGTCTCTCACAACCGTCACGCCATCGCTGCGTGGCAAACAGCTCCATGACAGAACGACATCGCTCGCTCTGCAACTGCCTCGACTTCATTGCTCGCACTGCGGCTCTTGCTCCAAGGTGCCTACTGCTACCGCTGATGCAGTAGTGCTAGTTATGTGTGCTTGACTCTTGACTGGCGACACCAACGCAGCGCTCGTGAGACTCACTGCCGTATCAGATGCAGAGGCTGCGACGAGCAGCAAGGCGTCGACACTGCGCCGGCGCTCGAGCAAGAGCTTCACAGGTGGATTCGTCGCAGGGACGTGGTCGTGGTGGGTGTTTGCTCGACCATGAGTGCAGCTCCCACCGCCGAGTGGCTTGGCTGCTGAGCTCCGCCGCGTCGGTGTTGTTGACGACGCAGGACTCGTTGTCGACTGTCCCATGGGTTCACAAGTGAGATGCAAGCAAGAGTTAGCCGCGTGCTTCGTGAAAAGCAGCACTCAGACTAGGCGTCGATGGGCAGCTCTCGGGCGTGTGACGCAGGCGACGTACTGGCTGCAGTGTGAGCGTGACTTTGCTCGGGACGCTCGAGCTCACGTTGCTGCTCGCCTTGCTCGGTGTCGCCACCGCATGTGCTCCGAGCGGCTTGCTGCTATGCCTGCGTACACGAGACAGCGAGCAGTCTAGTTCAGCTCAGTGCTTTGGTCCTGCGGATCCCACTCATTGCTTGCCACAGCGTAGGCTCTTGGAGCTAGCACGTGTGGAGGCCTCACCGTTTGACTTTGTCGCTGAGCGAACTGCTCAGTGGCGACGTCGTAGTAGAGGCTCCTGCTGGCGCTAGCGCCACTGCAGACTCGCCCTTTGTTGTCTGCGGCTCGCGCTTCTTCCTGTCGTTCTGAAGGCGCACAAGAGCGTAAGCCAACGAGAGTGAGTCCGCTATAGCTAAGGCAAAGCCAGTCAAAGCCGCCTCACTCTCCACGCGCGCACGCACACATCGAGTCCAGCAAGCGCGTACCTTCTCGACCATCTCCTCAAAGCTCTTGGCGTCCGAGCCAAAGACTTCAGCTCCAAACAGCGCCGCCAGAACGAGCGCTGCGCCACGGCGGTGGTACACAGTCACGCCATCGGCGCGCGTCTCCGTACCCATCTCGTCGACAGCAGAGCGCAGACTGAAGCCCAAGCCGAGCCCATAGACGTTTGCAAGCGGCGCGAGCGTGTCTTTCGAGCTGCTAGTCGCTCCTCCTGGCTGCTGCTGCTGCTGCAGTCGAGCGGTGGGGTCGAGCTTCACGACGCCGTTTTCTTCGTAGAACGGAATCGCCTCACCACGTACGTCAAAGCCTGGGATCATGCACGTCTTGTAGCCGCAGCACCAGACGATCGCGCTCGCGGACTCGTACGCTTTCGCCGTGAGGCTCTGACTGCCGTGCTGGTTCACGTGAAAGAGCCGCACGCGCGTCTCGCGTCCGGTTTTCACGTCTTTGAACAAGTTCTTCGAGTCTTCGCGCAAGCCGGTGAACGTATTCACACACCCGGAGCGGTCGACGCGACTGCTGTCGGCGCCGTCGGCTTCTGCCTCTTTCTTTGACGCGTAGTAGCACCGGATCGGCGCACGGTGGAGGATCGTAATGTCCTTGGGCTTGAAGACTGCGAACGGGTCGGCTTTGCTCGGCTTCCGGACGCTCTCGCCCCTTGCAAGTGGCGTTGATGGCGTTGATGGCATCACGGCTACTGACGCGGCAAGCGGCTCGAGGCTCACAGGTGTGATCACGAGCTCTTTCAGCGCCGGCAGTGCGCTCTTCTTCGTCGGCGAGCTGCTCGCGCTCGGTGCGGTCGTGCTCTCAGGTGCATCGTCTCCAGTTGGCGTTGGTCCAGACGCGACCAGTGCTGGCGCTGCTTCCAGCTGCGGTTGTTGCTGCTGCTGGACACTGCTGCTTGGCTTGGACTTGGCACTGTTGCTACCGCGCAACGTCGTGTTGGCGCTCTTGGTGCTGAAGCGATTCAGGAGCATCCACGCCACGGAGAACGAGCTGTGCGAGCCGCCAACGATGCATACCTTTCGATCTGGCGCCTTGAGCAAGTGCTCGCGGAGCTGCGCAAAGCCGTCTTCGCGCAAGCAGGTCTCGGATGTGAACAGCTTCGCTGTGAGCGCTGGAGTGTCGAGTGTCGGGAGCTCTTGTTTGCCGCCCATGGCGAGCGCCAAGTGCTCAGTGTACAGCACGACGGGCTCGCCCGTCTGGCTCTGCGCTTCGACGCGGATCACGCCATTCTCGAGCACGTCGAAGCGCGTCGCGCGCGTATGGAGCAAGCACGCGCTCGTGTCGCTGTGCGCTGACACTTCGGCAAGGACGCGACTGCCGACGTACGTGAGAAAGTTGCCCATCTCAACAAGGCACGCAGGCGCAAGTCCGATCTGCTCAAGCCGTTGCGTGCTCGATGGTGTTCGCTGCTGGCGGTGAGATGCTGCTGATCGATCGAGCGACGGTCCTCAAGCGCTCGGGCGTCTGATCTCTAGCGACGGCAGAGCACAGAGCGATGGATGGATAGCAAGACGTCGAAGCGCCAGGAATGAACAGTGGCCCATGAGCTCTGGCTCAGCTACGGCGTTGGCGCCATGTACTTGTAGCCATGTGCGGACGACAAGCTGTTCTTAGCCACACGTCGGTCTATCTCCAGACTGATCCTGCTGCTCACTTTGGCGTCGACTGTGTCTTCTTTGCAGCTGCAGTGGCAGCGCGAGCATGGCGCTCGGACGAGTGCTCACGACGATGCGACAGCGGTGGCCGCAGCGGCGTCGCGTAGCTCGCGCGCAGCTCTGCGTCGGCACCGAATGGCGTCCGGAGCGCAGACGCAGTCGATCGGATGCTGCTGAGCCGTTCGCGAACCTTGCGTGGCCCAGTCGACGTCATTGTATCGGATGATGCAAGCGGCCGCTTTCGACTCGAAGACGCAGAGCGTCTCGAAGCGCTCGTAGTGCTCGGGCGACGTCGCTAGAGTAGCAAGAGCGAATCGACAGAGCGCCACGTTCTGTCAGCGCCGCCATCGACAGTGGGCCACTCGCGATAGAGAGGCAAGCATCCACTACGTACAGTCTCCGCTTCGAGGCGACTCGCGAGCTTCTCTCGACTCGACGTCTCGCGGACTTCGAACGTCGGCGTACTCAAGATGCGCTCTACCTCGTCGCCCAGCAGTCCATCATAGAGTGTGTTAGCGTCCGTGTCAAGCTCAGGCACTCAGCATACGCGCAAGAGAGCGACGGACCTGGCGTCGCAAGCGGATCGAGCATCCGCGGCGTGCCCTCAATGTCGCCCCATGTCATGAGCGGACTCGCATCGACACCTGGGACAATCAGTGGCGTCATCTGCACCAACTGGCTGTCTTCTCTGATGCTCGCAGCCACTGGCGCTGCTGCCGCTCGCTGTGTCGAACCCACACACGTACACACAAAGGGACTCTGAGGCTGCTGCTCCGTGCGTACAGAGCGATTGGCCACAGGCATGGAGGCGTACGCTGTTGGCACTGTCTGCGGTCGATGGGAACCGCGAGTTCGCGTAGACTGTCATCTTTGGTGCCTTGGGCGGCCGGCCGGATCGACTGCTGGTACTCTCCCTATTCTCAAGCAGCAGCGTCGCCGTTGCGCTCGTGTCTGGGACCTGCGATCAGCACCAGCACACCGTTGCGAGTCAGACGCTCGAGACGCTCTAGGACCCAGCGCTCGCTCGTCATTGAGCTATGGTGCAAGGAGCAGAAGTCCTCAGTACCTGGCAGATCGCGCGCGTCTCGCTGAGCTCTGGCGGGAACAGCAGTGGGTTCCGCGCTCGGAATGGCCACGAGTCTGGGGCACTCGGTCGCGCGTCGATCGGTCCTGTCAGGTGCCCACGAGCCTGCGTGTGAGGCCCACCAGCTAGTAGTTCGCGCTAGTGCGCGGGACTGCGATAGCGCACCTTTCGGCGCACACACTTGGTCGACGATCTGTCGCTGCGCCTTGGAGATCCACGTGCCGTCGCGCAGCAGATGGAGCTTCGGGTCGCCGCGCGCGTCGACGTCGAATGCCCAGTGGTAGCGCTGTCGGTGCTCTTCGACACTCTGTTCCTGCAGTGCGCTGAACGACGCGTTGTCTTCCGACGTGTGGGTCGCCTCCGGGTCATGGCAGACAGAGCCGCTCAGTCGTCAGTCAGTACCAGGTAGCAGGACGCTTGCGCCAAGGGCTCGAAAGCGCGCCATCGTACCACAAAGCGGCTGAGCGTCATGCCAGCGCTGCCGCTGGTAGCTTGCGCATTGGACTCGTCTGTGTGACTGTCAATGGTCTCAGTCGGAGCTGCTGATGCGGATGCCTGGTCGTACACAACGAGCTGCTCGTCGTGCCGCGTCGGTGTCGGTTGGTCCCAGTCAGACGGCTCGCGCACGGAGCGAGCTACTGATGCAGTGCTGCCAGCGCGTGCGCTGCGTAGGACTGTCTCTGTCTGTCGTAGGTGCGTGCTCACGCCGCTGTCATCGCCATTGAGGAGCTACGCAACCGCGGCAATGCGTCATTCTGTCAGCATGGACCTGCAGCTACGAGCGCACATCACTCGCTCTGCTATTGCTGCTACCGTACCGCGTGCTGTCTGCGCAATACCGGGAGCGCAGGAAAGAAGTCGCGCTCGATGATCTGCTCGAGCTGCTCGACGTACGCATCCTCGTCGAGCACGCGCTTCGTGCTGCTCATGCTCGTGCAGATGTTGGTGTGAGAATGAGCGAACTGCGCAGTGTCGAGTTTATACTATAAATTGTATACAGACTCGACCAATCATTGTTGCTCGCACTCTTGGAGTGCTCACCAACATCGTCGAAGTGCCATCTCAGCTCTGTCGAGTCCAGCGTGCGCGGTCGAGAGACTGCGTAGCGTGACGCTCTCTCCGGCAGCTAGACAGCAGTTTGTGTGGCGGTCTTGACCGAGTCGAGAGACTCTACTCAGGACGACTCGACGCTAGACGCGAGACTCAAGAGCATTCATGCCTCTCGCCTCGACCTTCCTCGGACACGCAGTCCGAAGCGGTGAAAGACGCCCGTGTCGAGCGGTCTACGATGCCAAGAGGACATCGAACGCACTTAATGTCGTTGGAGAGGAGAGGAAGACTTTGCACTGGACGTCAGATCGATCATTCTCCATCTTACTTCCAGCCATCACAACTTCACATCAGTACAACGCCAGCAGCTCAAATTACCGACTTCTTCCAGCCAACCACCTACAGCCATACGGCTGCGGTTCACGCGAGTCGCTCGCAGCAAGAGAACGAACAGGACGTGCTACCAGTCGCAGCGAGTGAACGGGTCGTGCTCCAGAACATGCGTGTGCAGAGTGTGGCGATGCACCACCGCGACGAGCCACAGGTTGCGTTC
>JAASFT010001004.1:0-10696 GCA_023333885.1 Globisporangium parvum
AGCACGAGCATCGCCCGTGGCGTATGCGCGCATCGAGTGCCTTCGCCCGCTCAAGTCCGTCTCGCCGTCGATTCGAGCGCCGTGTGCGAGCAACTCGCCGCGGCATCGTCATGTCCGAGCATCGTCGCGACGTGAATTGACTGGAGTCCGTTCGCTGCTCGAATGTGCGGACTCGCGCCGCCGCGCAGCAGCTGCTCGATCGGTCATGACGCGGACCCGAGCTCAGCGCCGGCTGTCCAGTGCGCGGCGTCGCATTGGCATCCGCGCCGTGCGCAGCCAGCGCTTGGACCATCTCGAGATGCGCGGCAGTGCAGTTTCGTCACGTCCGTCGCCGCGCGCCGAGGTCTGCGCCGTGAGCGAGCAGCGTCTCGACGACGTCGATGTGGTTCGCTGCGACAGCACAGAGCACAGCGTAGTGGCGTGAGTTGCGACTGCGGGTGCGAGCGCGCAGCGCTCACAGCCAGTCCGGTGTGCCCGAGCAGCAGTGCGACAGTATGCGCGCCATCGCACTGGGCTGCAGCATGCAGCAGTCTGCTCAGGACCACGTGGTGGCGGCGGAGACAGGTCTGGTCAGTAGAGTGGTCTGGATGCAGCGCGAGCGCGAGTGTGTCGACACACTGGTGCTGCTGGAGGAGGAGCTCGAGCACGAGCACGCTTGCGACGTCCGAGACAGCGCGTGTGTGCTCGAGCTCGCCCTTACGATGTCGGCGTCACTGATTGGATGGACGTTGTCCTCGCGCACTGCCGTCCGCGCAGCACTCACTACTCGTTGTGTCGTCGGCGTGCTTGAGTGCCATCTCGCCGAGTGAGTGAGAAGTGGGTGTTTTCAACATCTGTGTGGGTAAAACGGTCTTCTGAGTCATTTGCGATTGTTGTTCGTTTCCCCACTACTGGGAGAAATGAAACAGCGATCAACAATAGCGATTGGCTCAGAACGACAATTTCCTCACACTCGAATCTTGGGACAAATGATTCGAATGTGGGTAGAACTGGTTTCGAGCAGACAGGACAAAAACACAACCACACTTTTTGTGATCAAGGCATGCTTTTCGACAAGTTCACATTGCTGTTGTCTTTTACATGTTTCTCCTGGCAAACTGACGAATGCGCTGAAGCAATCCAAGATGAACAACAACTTGCGGTCCAAAGTGTTGCTCACACAGTGACGAATCAGCAAAGCGAGCTCAGTCGGTTGTGAACACTTTGGTGCAAGCGACATCCTTGCATCCAACAAAACGATGTCTTACAGAGCACTGCCAAAAAGACAATGCAAACACACTCCAGCGCAAAACGATTCAGTCGTCAACAACAACAGCTCGTTTTACTGCGGTTTCGTAAGAAAGCAAAGTGAAATGGGCGAAAAATATGCTCGGTTCAATTGCCAAAGCGAGACAGCGATACAAATTCTTGCATCGTACACAATTCAAGTCAGTGGTGGCAGACCACAGAAGGGTGCGTGCGACCCAGTGCATTCACTTCTACTATCAACGCGGACCAGCGACCAAGTCCTCAACCATGGCAATTCAACCGTTCGAATGCCGCTGGATCGCGGATCGCGCGACGAGCAGCATCATGACGCCTCATGTCAAAGCGGTGCGCCTCTCGCTTCAGTAGCAGTAGTGTCGTAGCTGTCGTCACGAATGGACGAACGCCATAACGTCACGAAGTCCAAAGGTGCTCACCATTGCTCTGCTGGCTTCTCGTCATTTATCACCCTTGCTGCAGCGGGTGGACACAGCTGTCCGTTCAACAGCAGCAAGCTCGTCACTTGTATTCAGCGACACCAAGTGCTCACTGTACGCCACTTCGTGGCGACTTCAACGACGTGCTGAGTCCGCCGCATGAGCACCAGCTGCGACTCGATCTGCCGTGCAAAGTGTGCAAGGCATTGGCAGAGACACTACACGTCTTGGCCGATCAGTAGCAGATGAACTGGACAACCAAAGTCCTCGCTACCTTCGACTGCGACGGCGCTGGATGATCTGCAAGATCTGTAGCGCCACGGTCAAGCACCAATCGCCTCGCTGTGAGCAGCTACTTCAGGAAACAAGAGAATCAGAACGCCATTGGCAATGCACACGTACGCCATCTGGACCGACGTGCGTTCCGTCGTCGAGCTGGTTCTCCGGCGGACTCAGCTGCAAGAGCTCCGACTTGAGCACGCTCCGAATGTGCTCGACCTGCTGCTGCGGCTCGGTCGCCATTACCATGGCGCTGTTGCTGCTATTGGACCCTGCTGCTAAGAACGGCTTCACTCGTGGAGACATCGGTGCTGTTCGCTGGCGACTCCGTCGACTCTGCGGCGCTGGACCAGCGCTCGACACTGGACGACCAGTGCGCGCTTTGGGCATTGCAGTGCCTCGCTGCTGCTGAGCATCATGACACGACAGAGCGCCTCCTTCGTCTCGCACGAGGTCGCCATCGAGTGCGCAGGCGGTAGAACTAGCAAGCGTCGGTGCTGCTGAGACTGGTCGTGTCCGAAGCTTCTTGAGTTCGAGCCGCTGCGGATGGCCGTACACTGTGAGCGGCACTTCGTCTGCGCGAACTGATGCGTCTGCTGCGGTTGTTGACTCGGGGCCGTCGGTCGCGAGCTGTCGCGCCGTGTCCTGAGCGACTCGGAGCGCCTTGTACTTGTCTGTGAGCTCAGCGAGCAGGAACTCCTTCTCTTGTTGGAGCAAGTCCGCCTTTGCGAGCACCATCGCCTGCGCCTCGACAACTGCATCGAGTTGTGCAATGCGCTGCGTCTGCGTCGCGAGCTGAGCGTCGAGCGCGTGGATCTGACCGTGGAGCGCGTCCAAGTCGGTCGCAGACCAGTCGCTCAAGCCCAAGTCGTCGTACGCATCCGAGACGATCTTGTGCACAACGCGGTACGGCACTTTCATGTGAGCGCTGCTGCGCTGCGGCAGTGGACGTGAGACCCGGCGACTCGACGGTGCTGTTGCCTCTGCGTCGATCTGCTGCTGCTGCTTGATGCAGAGCGTCTCGATCCGCACAAGGACGCGCTTGCGCTCATGGCTCACGCGTACGTTCAGCTGCTCGCTGTATCGCTTCTCAAAGTCGTACCGGAGCTTCGTTGCGAGCGCCGACTCGCAGCTGCTGCTCACAGCGCTCAAGCTCGGTCCATCGCTCAGTACGAACGCGTCAAGCAGTGACTCAAGTGGCGCTCGAGTCGCTGGGTCCGCCGTGCGCCATGTAGCAAACGCGGCTGCAAGGACATCGCGCCGCTGCGCCGTGCTTGCGAGCGTCTGGACTTGCTCTTCGAGCGACGCAACGTACGCGCGCGTCGTGTCGCTGAGCTCCTTCGCCGCGGCGAGTTCAGCGTCCTGACTCTCAGTGCGGAACGCGAGCTCGTGGAAGCGCTCGTGCCAGTGCAAGCGCTCGCGCTCGACCTGCTCGGTCGCTTTCTTGCTCGCAACGAGCGCGATGTGGGACTCGGAGAGGAGCTGCGTCACTTTCGCGAGCTCGTCCGATGTCTTGGACGCTGCGTCTTCAGTCTGTCGGAGCTTCCGGAGACTCGCGTCTTTGTCTGCGGTGGCGTCTGTGACCTGCTTCTTCAGGCCCTCGATCGTCTGAGTCGACGTACTGAGCGACTGCTTGAGCGACTGGATGTACACGTCGGCGATGTTGGCGCTCGAGCCACTCGCGCTCGTACCACTACTCCCAGGTGCACCGAGACGCGTCGGACTCTTCGTCGTCGACTTGCGAGGCGAACTGCTCACGCTACGGCTACTCTGCACCTGGCGACTCAGCATCTTCTTGAAGCGCTCGGCGTCAGCGCGCGCAGCGCGCAGTGCGTCCATGAGCTGCGCGTTCCCGAGCTCCATGGCGCTATGGGACGACTGGAGCTCGCGCACGAGCGCATGGAGCACGGCTTCCTTCGCTTCGTGCTCCGCCGCGAGCGCCTGCACACGCGCGTCGTACATCGCTTGCGCCTGGACAGCTTGCTCCTGGCGCAGACACTTCTCCAAGAGCGTGAACCGGTCGATCTCTTTCTTGAGCGACGTCCGCGTGCGTCGGAGCTTGTCTTCGTACATCTGGCTCTGCCACGCCACTGCGCGCTTGGCCTGCGCGTCCTTGAGCGCAAACGTCGCACTGAGGCTCTGCGACAGCGCCGTGGCGTTCTGCGCCAGTGTGTGCGCGAGGCCATCGAGCTGCGTCGTCAGTGCGTCGTTGACCGTGTCGTGGAACACTGCGAGCTGCTTGCGCCACGCGACGTCGCCGCGAATGAACACCGCCGTGTCATCGAACGCGCTCTGGAGCGCATGCACGCGCGCCGTGAGCGCCTGGGACTCGCGCGTGAGCTCCTGCGCGAGCGCCGCTTTCCACATCGAGAACGCCGAGCCTTCGATCGCACGCGCCATGGCACCGGCTTCGTCCGACTCGAGCGCAGCGTCTGGCGCCTGCGCGTCGTGTGCAGCAGACTCAGCATCGTGTGCAGGCGGGTCATGCGGTGCGACAGCAGCGTCTCGGGCGGCAGGCATCGCGACGTCGAGTGGCGACGTTGAAAGACGACGAGAATAGTCGTGTAGACGCATGACACACAGGCAAAGGCGCATTCATTCATTCACTAGGACAAGGCAGCTAGACACGCTCGCAGACGCTGTCGCTGGGGTGCGATGCCAGGTGATGGATGATAGTGATGCGCAAAGGGGCTCAAGCAGCGCACGCTCGTCTTCAACACGGACGCAGTTGTCGACGCAGCGCGCAGCTACGAGCAGCAGGGAAACAGACATGCAAAGCAGAAGGAGGATGGAAGCATATGCAGGTGCAGCGCAGCGTCGGTCCTCTCGGTCACGTGCAGTCGCGTCACTCGCTCGCGAGCCTGCGCGTGCCAATCCCGACGGACTGCCTGACAGCAGCTCAGACGTAGAACATGACGTGCTTGAGGTCGTTGTGGATCTCGAGCATGCGCATGTCGACGACGTCCGTCGCGCTGCTGCTGCCAGACGACACGGACGCGGTGTCGCTGCCGTCGACTTGGAAAAAGCGCGCGCGGAACGCGAGCAAGTGCGAGTAGTACGCCGCTGGGACGAGCGACACCGAGCGCGTGCAGCGCGCAAACGTGTAGCACAGCTTGTACGTGATCGTCTGGAGTTCGTCCGCCGTGTAGCCCGTCTCGTCCAAGAGCACGTGGTAGTGCGTCGGGCGGCTCGTGCCTTGCAACCCCGCGTGGCTCATCAAGTAGAAGTCGTTCTCGACTGGGTGGCACACAACGCTGTCGACGACGGTGCCGGCTTTGACGTTCCCGCTGCGGTCGCCATCGCGCGCGTCCGACGGGAAGAAGCGCGTGTTGTGACGCTTCTGGACAACGATGAACGTGATCGGCGGTGCGTAGTCTTTCTCGAGCATCGCGCACGCTTCGCGGATCGCCGTGATCTCGTAGTTTAGCACCATGTGGAACTGCCCTTCGCTCACGCCGTCGCGGTAAAACACAATGCGATCAGGCTTCGAGCGCGTCTCGCGGTAGTACCGCTTCATCAAGTCGACAGTCATGTCGCGCAAGTAGCTGATCTGCTCGACACGGTGTCCTTGCGCGCGAATGCTTGCCGCGTGCTTGATGAAGTTGTGGTCCATCGACGCGACGACGGCAGCGACGGACGGACGCGAGCGGTCAAACGGACTTGGGTGCGTCACGTCGGCGCCAAAGACGATCGTGCCTTTGCCAAACTTCGGGAGGTTCTCCGCGATCACCGTGTTCTTCCCGCCGAGCTTCGTGTTCACCTTGAGCAAGATGTTCGCAATGTACTGCGGGTTGCACTTCTGGATGTGCTTCGCGAGCATGCACTGCGACACAATGCCGACTTCCGTGTCGGACGCACGCTTCAGGTCGCCGTACGCGTTCGCATCGGTCGTTGGATTGATCATCCAAACCACTTGCGGCTTCGTCTTGAACTGCGCGTTCGCAGCGTGCACCGCTTCGTCAAACACGCTGCGGATCGACTGGTTGCGCGGCTTGACGAGGATCGGCGGCAGCGTCTTCGGTGGGTTCATGCCAAGCTGTCCCATCTGCGCGATCACAGCGCGGAAGAACTTCTCAATGTCGGCCATCGGGTTGCGCCGCGGGTCGCAGCAGCTGATCACGGCCCACGAGTTGAGCTTCGACGCCTGGAAGAACTGCTTGCCACGCATGTTCCACATCCCCGTGTCGGGGCGGATCGTCCCTTGCTTGTACGCCAGTGAGGGCGTCGGCAAGAGACGCGCTTGGACTTCCGACATGCGCGGACTCACGTTCAAGCCGAACGCCTGCAAGACAGGGTCGCGATCAAAGCCAGCTTCGCGGAACTTGGTCTCGATCGAGCGCTTGCGGTCTTGCGGCGGCGTGCACGTGAACCGGATCATGTTTGCGACCTGCGTGTCCGTGGCTTTGCGTGGACACTTTTGACCTGCGACGATCGTACAGACTTCGATCGGCAAGTAGTTCTTGCCCTTGATCGCACCGACGTGGAGACACGGCAAGCGCGGGTAGCGAAGGCGCACTTTGTACGCCGACGCAAAGTACGCTGCAACGGACATGCGGTTGCCATCATCGTCTTCAAAGAACGTCTGGTCCGCGCCGTGACTCGACAGTCGGTTCACGCGGTACTGGCGACGCACTCCTGGACGGTGCGTGATCTGGACCTTCACACCTGCAATCGCTTTACTGAACGCTGCGTGCTGGAACCGGTTGAACGTCGCTGGGAGATCGTGGAGCCCGAGCGTCTCGTACGCATAGTCCTCGACGCTCATGGCTTGGACAAACGCAGTCGCAGCGAGGTCCAAGTTCAGCACGAGCTTGCTCTGAGTCGCACGGAGACTCTGGAAGTAGCCAAACCAGAGATCAGCGCCTTCGCCAATCGGCTTCTTGCCTGCTGGACTGAACAGGTTCCGACCCACGACGGTGAACCGCGCCGACGCCGTGTGGCGCATCGCAATGTCGAGCGCTTGGAGTGCATCGTACGGCGTGTAGTTCAAGCGACCAACAAACAACTCGCTCAGTTGCTCCATGCGGATCGCAACTGGGTCCGCCGCTTTCACGATCGCCGAGTACTCGCGCGGCTTGTCTTCGTCCTGGAGCTTCAGACCCGTGAACGCGCGCTCGTCGAACGGCAAGCGGCTCGGCGCGTAGATGTTCTTGCGGCTGTCCGAGACAACCACGGCGCTTGGGAACTCGCGCTTCAGTTGCGCCAGGAGCGACGCCATGATCTTCGTCGCCAGCGCTTTCGGCGGTCCGTCGCTCGGGAACTGCCGGCCGTTCTCGCCAAACGCCACGTCGTAGTGGAACACGTCACCGCGCGGGTTAAAGTTGACCGGGAAGTGGTTCGCAAACACCTTCACAGGCGTCCCCATGCGTCCAAAGCCCGGGCGCGACGGAAAGTGCATCCGGATCGCAGGCGCAACGAGCTGACTCTGCGACAGCGACGACACTGGCGCGATGCGGAGCTTCTCTTCCAGCTCCGACCCGAGCATTTTGACGTCGTCGTGACTCGATGGCGTTGGCGCTGCACGCGCTGGTGCTGGCGGCGGCATTGGCGCTGCACGCGCTGGTGCTGGCGGCGGCATTGGCGCTGCACGCGCTGGTGCTGCCGGTGCGGCTGGCGCCGCTGGCTGCGTGCGTCCACGACCACCACCACCGCTGCCGCCGCCTCGACTGGTGCCGGCAGAGCCTGGCGGGCCGCCACGTCCGGCGCCGCCATTGCGACCGGCAGACGCGCCGCCGCGTCCGCTTCCACTACCTCCTTGTGACCCTCGCCCGCCGCTCTGGCGACCGCGACCGCGTCCTCCTCCTCCGCGCGCGCTCATACACTCGTCACTGCTTCTTGCTTCTTGCTTCTTGCTTCTTGCTTCTTGCGTCTTCGTCGTCTCGGGCGAATCGCGAACTGGTGCTGGTGAGGGAAGCGACGGGACCGCAGCTGTAACTGGCAAAGATCGCATACAAACGCCAAGTCGAACTGAGTTCGAATGACCAACACTCGGCCAACAATCAGCACAACTGCTGTAATAGACTGCACCAATGCAAACGCTACTATTTTGTTCATCAAAAACGAAAATTGTTTTGAAAAAGACAACCACAATTGCTAAAATACGTATATGACTAGACTCCGCACTGCTAATTCGCTGAATGTTCTGAATGGTGTATTGTATTTTCTCTGTAAAGTACGACAAAGTGCTGACGAAAGACGCCAAGACGCTCACTTGATCATTCATTCACCCACTCGCACTCGCACTCGCTCGCTCGCGCTGCTCATGGCGACGACGACAACGACGACGACAGCGCTCTACGACTGCCTCGGCAGCGCAGACGCGCGCTTCCTCACGCTCTGCACTGGTGCGGATTCCGACAGCGCACACATCCTCGCGCTCCTCGACGCGTTCTTCCAGCACGCGACGCAGCTCCAGTCCCATCGCGAGCAGCTCCAAGCACTCTCGCGCGATGCGGCTGCTGCACTGAACGAAGAGACGCGCCTCGTGTTTCTCCTGTACATGCGCGTGCTCGCGCTGCTCCGAAAGCACGCGAGCGAGACTGGTCCGCAGCTCCTCGACTCGGTGCTCCACGTGACGCGCGTCGCGCCATTCTGCCAGCTCTACGCACGCAACAACGCGAGCAGCGTCGCGCAGCTCGTGAGCGCGCTCGTTGACCATGTCGACGGCTTTGCAACGCGGATCGACAAGCTCCGAGACGTCTATCTCAAGGTGCGCAGTGCCTCCATCGCAATAGCGCTGCTTGCTTGAGCAGCTCCTGCTCGCTGTGAGACTCATGTCGCTTGTGTGTGCGCAGCATCTGAGCAAGCTCCACGCGTCCGTGCAGCAAGACAAGCGCAGCCAAGTGCTCGAGCTGATCCACAGCGTGTACGACGTCACGCTCTCGGTGCGTCCATAGCGCAGTCACTGGACCACAAGACGCCCTGTCGATCCTGTGCTGCGTGGCTCGCACTCGCGCCTGTGTCCTCCTACTACTACTACTGACTGACTGACTGACTGAATGATCGATCCTACACAGCTGAGTGGACTCGTGACGTCTGCGTCGCTCGCTCCGCTGCTCCTGCTCGGGACTGGCAATGAGCCGGAGCTCGTGTTCCAGACCGAGTCGCTCCTGCGCGCGCTCGTCATGTGCTACGAGTCGGACTTGCCGATGCTGCAGCGCCACTTGAGCAAGCTCGACGACAAGGCGCAGGACAAGACGCTCATCATTGCTGAGACGCGTCGGCTCTTGCTCCAGGTACGCTGCACCTCTCGGTCTGTCGCGTCCTCTGTACGGTGTACTGTGTACTGAGGACTCACATACCCTGTGCGTTGTGTGGCAATGCCTCGGTAGGTCCTCGGCCGCTTCATGGACCAGCTCTTGACAAAGCAGGGCGACGGCTTGCACGACGAAGTGCTGCTCGAAGTGCTCCACACTGCGAGTCACTGCTGCGACGACGAGCACGCGGACCAGGGCTCGTACCTGAGCGACCTCTGGTACTTGTGCGGCTACAAGGTACCGTCGGCGCTGTCTTAGTTCACACTAATGCGTCGAGACGTCCTCTCACTCCCTGACGGACGGGCTGGCTATCGTCACTCTCACGTCCTAGGACAAGGTCACGTCGTTCCTCGAGTCGGGCGAGATTGCGAGCGACCACGTGTCGTACCTCGAGATGATCGTCGACGCACTGCCGCGACGTCGCATCGTGTCGCCTGGGATGGCGTCGAGCCGCAACACAATAGCGTCGTCTGCGAGTGCTGCAGCTGCGAGCGATGTGGACGACACAAAGCCAGCGAGTGTATCAAGCAATGGCGAGGACGCAGACGCCGAAGCGCCAGCAACGATGCACGCGCTCGTGCTCCAGGTCCAGGACTTCTTCCCAGACCTCGGCGACGGGTACATTGAGCTCTGCTTGCTCAGCGCTCGGCAACAGCTCGAGACTGTGATCAACTTCTTGCTCGAGAGCAATCCACCACCGGCATTGCTGGACGTGCGACCGGACCTCAAGCGGTCGGACCCAGCGTTTGCAGTCATGGAGGCAAAGCTCAGCGGCAAAGTCCCAGCTGCGACTGCACCGGCGCCAGTAGCAGCAGCACGCAGCAACGCAGCTGAGCCGCCAGCAAAGCTCGACCCGTCGCGCGTCTGGGTCGGCAAGAAGCCGCAGGCAAAGCACTACGACCCGCAGATCCTGCGCCAGGACGCTGCTGTCGCTGCCAAGACCAAGACGATCGCGACGCTCATTGTCGACGAAGAGGAGGTCATGGCCGGCATGACGCCGTTCCTCAAGCTCGACGAGTACGACGACGACTACAACGACGAGTTTGAAGACTACGAGCCGTTCAGCGTGCACGACGGCGGACAGACAGACGACCAGGACACGATCCGCGAGCGCAATCGCCTCCTGCTTGCGCGCGAAGCCGAAGACGCGTTCTGGGAGAGCATGCGGAACCGGAACCACTTGCAGCCGACTGTCACAGGCGAGGCGATCGACGAAGACGACGAGAAGAAGTTGGTGCCGAATGCAGCGCGCGCTGCCCCGCGTCGTGCGACGTCCTCTGCTCAGCAACATTCGTCCTCGTCCAAGCAAGGTTCAGCAGCTGACCAGCACAACAAGAAGAAGCAGAGTAGCCAGCAGCAGCAGACGAGTGGCAAGAAGGCAGGCGGTGGCGGTCCAGCGGATGGCGGAAGCGCCGCTGCCGCACCGCCGCTGACGAAAGAGCAGGAGCTGCGAGCGCGCGCGCGAAGTGCAAAGAACAA
>JAASFT010001005.1:0-10680 GCA_023333885.1 Globisporangium parvum
GAAGCGCGTTCAGCGGTTGAAGAAGCAGGGCCGGAACCTGACGTTGCGGCCACGCCATGTCATGTACATGTTCCCGTCGGCGTCGGCGTTCGAACGCTACTTTTCAATGCTCAAGACCGCGAAGCGGTCCATCGATGTCCAGATGTACTGCATCACTCACAACGACGTAAGTGCTACATGGCTACATGGCTTGTAGGGTCGTACTGACATTCAGATTGTCCACCTGTTTTGGACAGTTGGTCGAGTTTCTCATCGACTTCGCGAGACGCGAAGAACCGACCCGTATTCGGGTCCTCGTGGACTTGAAAGAGTCGCGACACTCGTACAGCCGAGTGAAGACGCTGGTCCTCGCTGGGATCGATGTGCGTTGGCTCCCAACGACGACGATGCACGATCCTCTGAGTTCTCGAGACTCGAGTGAGTGAGGTTGCCACACGTATGCACCGAGGCGTACTCAGCGCGCGCGAGAGAGCGAGAGAGTTCGCCGGGCGAGCCCAAAGTCCTGCAATATACACTCCAGGATCTGGATCTGAGTGCTGGTCCCATTGACCGCAAGTGAGACTGAAATACCTTTGTTTGAGTATCCAGTGATACTTTGGGCTCATCCAAACTCTGTCGAAGCACCTACTCGTCTAAACACTGAACACTCGGCCGCTCGCTCTCTCGTCCTACCGCTACGGCGCTTTGTCCGTCACGACAGTGTGCACCTGCGGTCACTAAACTCGACCACATGCATGCACCGCTCGATCCGATCGTTCAGGCTTCATTTGGCCGTCCATTTCACGATTGCCTCGCTTCGATCGACTCGGTCGAGCCATGAGCGACACTGTGCTGCTCGTCCTGCGCTGCCTCACGGCGTGCTCGTCGATGGTGATGACACTGAGTCCGTCGCTCGCGGTGCGGCGGATCCACAAGACCCGCGACACGGGATTCACGTCCATCGTCTCGCTCGTGATGACACTCGCGAACTGCCACACATGGTGCGTCCTTGCTTGCTTGGCTGGCATGTCTCGATGTGGTCGGTCGTAGTTGCTCCGAAGTGGCTAACACCTCATATATCTGCATGACTCGACTTGACCAGGATGCTCTACGGTGCGCTCATCGGCAACATCTTCCCAGTCGTCGTGACGTTCGTGCTTGGCGACCTCATCGCACTCGGATACATCGCGATCTTCTATCGCTACACGACCGAGCGCGCGTACGTCCGCAAAGTCGTCGGCAGTGTCGCCGGGTTCCTCCTAATGCTGTCGCTCTACGCGATTCTCGGCACCGCTGGCGTGCTGCACCAGTCACAGGACACAGTCAAGAGCATCGTCGGGTACTCGGGCATCTGCGTGACTGTGGTCCTGTACGGCTCGCCGCTCGAGAAGATCGTGCAAGTGCTCACGCACCGCTCCGCTGTGTTCATTCCGATCAACATGGTCATCGCCGGCACGACGAACAACGTGCTCTGGATCACGTACACGACGCTCGACCAGAACTGGATGATGCTCGTGCCCAATGCGATCTGCATCACGCTCGGACTCACGTCGCTCGCGCTCTACGTCGTCTTCCACCCCTCGCGCTGTCCGTACCCGAAGGCTGAGACTGCAGCAACGAGTGGCAGCTCCATCATGATCGTGTTTGCGCCGCGAGACGAGCTCAGCCAGAGCAAGCACCAGCTCGAGAGTCCAGCGTTCGAAGCTGTGTGCTCGCCGCTTGGACCGCTGCAGACAGTGTAGCGACTAGCATCCCTCTAGACGAATAGAGACCATCGCCGCTCAAGTGTCCCGTCCTTCGTGCGCCTCGTGGGTTCCTAGGACGCCACGCGCCTTCAGTAGACTCTGTCGAGCCGCATGTGAGCGCTCGTCGAGACCGTGACCCACACAACCCGATAGCGCAAGGAGACGGAGCAGTCAACGCAGTGACGAGTGGCATGACTATGGGGATCCAATAGCCAACTAAGGACGAATGCTGATACGAGTCCGAGTGATCCGAGCGAGTACTAACGGACGAACGGACGGGCCTAGAACTTGTACACGTTTGCGCTCGTGTACTGGAGCTCCTTGAGCAGTCCACGCAGTTCGCCCTGCGTCTTGTCCGGGTTCTTGTCGCCCGAGATCGCCTCCATCATCGGCGGCGGGCCGCAGACGCAGACGTACGTGTCATCGCTCGGCGGCGGCACGAGCGCCTGGATGACCGCTCTGTCGACGTAGCCGCTGTAGCCGGTCCAGCCAGTCGGCGGCTGGCTCAGGACGTAGTGGACCGAGAACTGCGGGTACATGGTCGCGAGCGCGTCGAGTTCGTCGCGCAAGATGATGTCGCGCTCGGCCGTGTTGGCGAACACAAGCACGACCTTCGTCTCGTCCGCCGGGTTCCGCACGATCTCCTTCACGATCTGGAGCAGCGGCGTAAGGCCCGAGCCGCCGGCGACGAACGTGATCTGCTTGAACTGGTTCGGCCGGTACGCGAACTTGACGAATGGCCCCTTCATCTCGAGGCTGTCGCCCACCTGGAGCTCCACGATGTGCTTACTGAGCCGCCCCGTCGGGTACCCCTTGACCACGAGCTCCAGCACGCCGAGCTCGGCGTTCGTGTTCACTGGCGTGTACGGCCGAACGACAGTCTCGCCAGCGATCTCGGCCTTTGCGACGAGGCAGCTCGCGACCGAGAGCCCCATGGCGTGCTCCGGCGTCGGGAGGTCGAAGACCACGCGCTTCGTGTCGTGCGTCACGGCTTCGACTGCGCGCACTTTGAACGCGCGGAACTCGCTTGGCGAGAGCGCAGTCTTGTCAGCAACAGCAGCAGCAGCAGCAGCAGACGTGGACGACGACGAGGAGGCAGCGGCGACGAGACCCATTGCGGAGAGCAGCGCAGCCGACGACGACGAGAGCGCAAAGGACTTGGCGGACGGACGCGAGATCGAGAGTGCGCGCCACATGGTCGAGCGAGTGCGAGTGCGAGTGCGAGGTGAGAGGTGAGATGCGCAGTGTGCGAGCTTCGCGCTGCTTCGTCGAGCGCACTGACAGGCTTTGAGGCGCATGTGTCGGATCGTCACGAGGATTGGACGTCGCTTCAATGGACTTGACCAATGTATGAGAGCAAATGCGTAATACTGGATACTTTTAGGCCATGTCTGTAGCATATCGCAATATCGAAATGATTGCGTGAACTTCACTGTACCGTTTGAATCGGTACAATCGCGTGCGATCTTCAGCGGTGCCACTGATATAGGTACAGCAATTTGATGTCTCTCCGTTCATCGCAAGATCGCAAGGAACAACACCACGTCGTCCAGCAAGCCCTGGAGCGCTGAAGACACACACGCACTTCCGCCCTCGAGCGCGTCGAGCGCAGCAGGACGACCGCCTTCGCATCAGCACGCGTTGTCTGATCAATGTGAAAGCAAGGCACAAAGCCTCACAGCGCGTTCACTAGCGACCATTCCCAATCGCATCTTCTCTAGGACGTCTCGCTGCCGCACAGGCCTTCGACAACAGCTCCTCGGTGACTTGCGGCTCCTTCCACACACTCAGTGATGGAGCAAAGAGCGCTGTTGCCGTGCTACGTCCCTTTCGTCGCTCTAGCACTCGTGCGAATCGAGTCACACACAACATGCGCTCTGCTCAAGACGCCGTCGGTTGCTCCACTTGAGCTCCTGCAGCGAAACACAGAGGCAAGCGCACGGCACGCCAGTACAACTGGAGCAGCCTGAGCAGAGCAGCTGGTGTCGGTTTTGCTGATGTCGCGCCGCACTTCGAGTCCCATGACCTCGGCGACCTGTGCGAGTCGCCGCGCATTGGTGGCAGCGGCTTGGTAGCGCTCAACAACCCCAGCACGCGCACATACTCAAAGACCTCGACAAACACAACGGAGACAGCCGCTCTTGTGCAATGCTCGACTCGCTTGACGTTGTGTTTCGTCGACGCGAGTCCCCGCTCAGCTCCACCGGAGGTCCCATCAACGACCGCTCATCGTACGTTGCAAGGTCTGTAAAAGAGCTCGACACGCTCAGCGCAATTGGCTCGGTGGTGAATGCACCAGCAGGAGTGCGTCGCTTCTTGCACGACTCAGTGACTCGCGAGGCGTGGCTCGATGCGCTCGAGCACGCGCTCCTCAAGCGATACTTGGAGCGGCTCATGGTGCTCGTTCCATCTCCAACTGACGTGACGCAGTGTCTCGCAGCAGCAAGTCGTGCGCAACACCACTGCGCACCTCACTGCGAATCGACTCGATTGCTGGAAAGCAGTACCGATCCATGCACGGCGCTCGTGAGCTTCACAGTCCACCAGTGCTTGTTGTCAGACGCTCGAGCGGACGCGGTAGCGCAGCAAGGACTGCCAACTGCTGAGGTTGAGCGACTGCTCCACGACGCGAGAGAACGCGCGCTCTCGATGCTGCTCGCGTGGATCCTTCAGCGAGACCAGCCTCACCCACCATCGCAAAGCAGCTTTGAAGACGGCCTTCTGGCGCATGAAGACCGAGCGAGTGTGAAAGCGCTGCTCCACACATATCGCCAGCACATTGCGCGCGAGCTGCGATCGACTCGGGAGTTCATCGTCCAGTTCGTGTCTGAGCTCGGAGCACACGGAGCCGCGAGCTCGACGATGCGCGAGTGCGAGTCGCCTCCTCCTATCGTCACACCTGCACACATCCCCGAGTCGTTCCTGCGCGACGACTTTGCGCTCTCGCATCACGCGAAGCAAGCGCTATTGAACGAGTTGGCGATGCAACTTGGCGCGAATGTGGCAAAGTCAGGAGAGCCGCTTGGCGCCGTCCGAGACTGCGTCGACCCGTCTCTCTTCTGCCGAGCGCTAGATCACAGCGCGGAGCAAACCCGCCGACATTGTCCGACCGAGTCTAGCAGCAGTGGCGCGGCGTTTACAGCGTTTGGTCACGGAGGACAGTCGCGAGGCTCGCGCGTGCGCACGTCCCTCTCGTCTTCGAGCGTAAGTCCGAGTTTCCAGTGGCTGCCAGCAGACGTGCAGGTGCATGCAGCTGGCGCTCGCGTCTCGATCGAGTCGGAAGTGAACGCGCTCCGCCCACTCGCGTTTCCCGCGCTTTACGACGGCCTCGAGCTGCTGCTCGCCGCGTTCGTGCCTCTCTTCGAGCGCGTTCTGACGAGTATCGCGAGCCCTGCACCACCAGCGCCGTACTTCCAGCCTGCTGACACAACCCTTCAACCGCGCGTTCCTTCTAGCGCCAACACGAAGACGCACCAGACCATTTCGCTCCAAGGTCGCCGCATCCAGGTGATCACAAAGGTCTCGACAGTTCACTTGACTGCTGCCGACCCGCGCTTCGCCGGACAAACGCACTACCACATCGCTGGCGACAGCAACGAACGCCTCGTCGCAATCGGCTTCCACGTGCTCGAGAGTAGCAACATCACGGCGCCTGCTCTCTCGTTCCGCGCATTTGCGCATCGCGCCGCAGCGCCGCTCACGCTCGCACCATCATGCGGCGGCAGCGAGCGCATAGTGCAAGACGAGTTCCTCGCATTCGGTGAGAAGGTCGCTGGGTACCACGAAGGCACCTACGGTCGCAAGTTCTTGCAGCCATGGGGATCCGTTGCGCTCCTTCCAGACCGGTCGTTCGTGGTTCCAGCCTTCCTCGCGCACCGACTCGAGCCGTTCGAGCTGCTCAACCCCGCAGCGAGCGGCCAGCTGACGCTCGTGACGTTCTTCCTCGTTGACCCGACGCACGCGATCCCGTCGACTGTGACGCTCCGACCAGAGGAGCACGACCGGCGCTGGGTTGATACGAACGTCGACATGGTTCGACGCGGCGTTCGATCACGAGCTGCAACGCGGGCTGCTCACGACTCGGCGCGTCTGCAGCGCCATTGTGTAGGCGCCAGCAAGTTCGAGCACTTGCACCTGCCTGACGAGGTCGCGCGCATCATTGTGGCCTTTCTTGGGTGCGACGATGACGACGAGCGCGGCGCAAGTGCGATGCGATGCCGCCGCCGCGCGAAGCTCGAGCAGGAGCGCGCGCGGCGCCACGAGATCCGATTCTTACACCCCAAGCTTGCGCTCGAGCAGCTGCACGTCTTGCTGCCAACAGTCGATCACAACACTCGCGGTACTCTGTCAGAGCAGGCAGGCAACCGATTGGCGCCTATCGGCTCGTGCACCACCCCGCCATTGCGGCGCAGATCAAGGCGACTCACCACGCCCTCGACTCGCTCGCACGCGGCGCGAACATCGCAGTCTACGACTGGAAGCCGCGATGGTGCAGAGTGGCTGGTGGTGTCCTAGTTGAAGTGGTTACCACTCGCCATGTCAACATCCATTCTACTCTGCTTACAATTCACAAGTCAAATTGTTTTGCTATTGTGGACATCAGTGCGTCACGCTCGGAGACTGCAACGACTTGAACGCTCCGCTGCACTCGATCTCGATCGCAATCGGCGGCGCCTCGCCGCCTGTAGCAGCAACGGCTGACACTGACAGCAGCTGCTCCTTGGTGTTGCTCGTCATTTTGCGCGGGTTGTAGACCACGTACAGCGCCACTTGCGTGATGCCGAACGCAGCGCAGACGGCGTTTGGGATCGCAACGACCAAGTCGTGGACTGCGAGGCCGTACGCGACCCAGATGCTGTTGCTCGTCGCACCGGCGATGCAGAGCAAAATGGGCAGCGAGCTCGCGGACTTGGTCTGCACGACGCGCTTGATCGTCTCGAACGGCGACGCGTTCAGGACGAGACTCACGCAGTCGCCGATGTATCCGACGGTCTGACCGACGCGGTAGTGCGACTGATTCGTGACACCGAGGCGTCCCAGGACAGCGTACGTCGTGACGAGCAGCACGAGACATGCGACTGCACCAATCGCTTTGCGCGCGTACGCTTTGTCCGGTGTGTAGACGTAGTAGACCGCGAGGAATGCGAGCGCAAAGACTTGACCGACGACGCACGTGAGGAAGATCGGAAAGATGTCGCCGCTCAGGAGTCCGTACATCATCCTGCACAGCATCATGCGAGAGCGAGCGTGAGTGTAAGAGAGAGCAGTTCTCGCAACGACTGACGCAGGGTTTGCGCTCTCCGCGTGGCAATCTGAACGACTTGCACGATCGCGAGGCAGCAAGCACAGCGTACCATGTGTGCGTGCTCGCCCAGAGCGACGCGAGCGGGAGGATCGAGACTTCGCCGACATCCTTCGTCTTGTGGATCCGATACACGCTCGGGCCAGGACTTAGGAACATCACGAGCGTCGAGATCGACGCTAGCGCCTTGAGGATCGAGATTAGTACGCTAGTAGCCATATCTCTCGAGTTGGTTGGTTGGTTGGTTGGCTACGCTTGGTGTACGTCGTGCGGCTGCTGAGCGCCAGCAGATGCGTCGAGGAGAGGTAGGATGTGCGTGCGAGCTTGCGCTGGGGCTTGAGTGTGCGTCTATCGCCAACGAGGTCGAGAGTTTGAGAGTGAGCACGATCGCCTGGAAAACGGGAGCGAGCGAGCTGACCTGGAGAGCGAGGACAGCGGAGTCGTCACGGGCTCTTGCGCTATGTCTTGGGGTCTTGGAGCTGCAGGGCATGCGTCATCTCACTTGCTTTTTGTATGCACAGCGACTCCTCATCCAATCGAATCGATTGGGTTGGTTGCAGAGATCCAAGCGCTCAAGCGCATTGGAGCAGTCCGACAACAAGCAGCACCCCAAGGAGTAGTCGCAGTAGCCAAAGAGACAACAGCACTCGTCGGAGGCACAGGAGCAGTAGCCTAAGGCAGGAGCAGTCAAACGGCGCTGCACGTCTTGGTTTTGGTTCTTGAGATCCACGCTTTGCACACACAGGCACGGCGCGCGATCGCTTCGAGTGCGAATGTTGCTCGCGGCACATGGCGCCTGATCGCTTGGTGTGTTCATGTGTGTGGAGGTGCAGTGCGTCGTCGTCGCGCAGGCGCGTGGCGATCCAAGCGCTTGGTGCGACCAGCGACGCCTTGGCGCGACACCACCATCACGCTGCTGCGACCCTCGTGCAACCTCGTCGATGTGCCTGGCTCTGATCAGTCAGTCGTGTTTGTGTCTCATCGAAACCGCACAGCAAAACGATGCATCGCACAAACAGGGGTATCAAAATGTAGCGGAGCGCTCTCTTGCTTATACTACGCAAGTCGAAATGGACTCGATCGCTTTAAAAAGGTATTACAAAACAACAGCGTGATGCAAATTGCCACCGTGATCTTCCACTCGCACTTTATCGAGTGCTGCACGCTTCCGTCGTCTCGCGTAAGCCGTCGTCGCTCACTTCTCGCGCTGCTTCGCTGCGTCTGCACGACGCACATCGACGCAGCTCCACACCTGTCCACGCGGCGGCCTGCGCACGTCCAGGCACTCGCACCACGCGCGCACCGCGATGATCCCGCGCATTCTCTGGCACATGGGCGCCGGTATCCTCAAGCGCAAGCTCGTGCAGCCGACGCCCGGCGCGCTGCTGCACTACCCAGGCGTGTGGAAGTCGCGCGCAGGGCTGCTCGACTGCAGCTTCCGCACCACGCTGCCAGAGAACGCGTACTTTCGCAACATGGAGCTCGCGATCTGGTACGGCTGCGGGTACGTCCTTCCATCCATCGAGCGCCGCGACGCGGGCTTCAGTCCATAGCTCTCTCTCTCGCTCTCTCTCTCGCATGCGTACGGCAGCAGCTCACTCCAGATCGGCTGCTCTATGGTGCGAGTCAGCCTCCAGGGCATTCTCCACGCCTGCGCGCGCAAGCGCTGGTACTTTGTGTTTGGGTCGCAGGGCATCCGGCACTACGCGCCGATTCGCGCCGGCCAGGTCTTTGAAGTCCACACGCAGAACGTCTACTGGGACGACTCGTGGTTCTTCCTCCTCGCGCAGTTCAAGTGTCCGGACACTGGCGCAGTCTTTGCCGAAGGGCTCTCGCGCGTGATGCTGCGCCACGGCCGCCAGCCCGTGGACTCGCGCCAGCTCTACGAGCTCATGGGCGTGCACGGACTCCCAGACAAAGACGCCGTGCCGGCGGTCGTGCAGCAGTTCCTCGAGTGGGACCGCGCGTCTGAAGCGAGCATGAAAGGCGCCGAGGCGGCGAATGCCCAGACGCGCGCGTTCGTGATGCGCAGTGCGCTGCCGTCCGTGCTCTCGGCGCACTCGATGAACTTGCCGTTCCAGTTGCCCGACGTCAAGCAAGAAGCCGTGTGACGCAGTGGCGCAGACTCATGACGCCTCAGTGTGAGCGCTAAGCGCCATCGCACAGCCCGCCATTGGGTGAGAGTGAGAGTGAGAGCATGAGAGGACATCGCAGAGGCACAAGAGAGGCTCTAGGCACGAGAACCAAGTGGAATCCGACGCCCAGCGGTCTTGATGCGTTCGCTCTGCTCTGCTCTGCGTCGGCTCACTAGACTCACATACAGCACGCGATGGTGGCGCGCCGGACTCTGGTCCTGTGCAATGGGACACGGTACAGATGCTGATGGGTCGACCGGGACGCCCCGCTGGCTCGCGAGGTCGACGACGCGGTGCTTACTGCGCCGGACGGAAGCCCTCGTACGCGTTGAGGACGTTCAAGCGGCCGTGGCCGTACTGGTTGTTCGGCCAGTTCTTGTCCGACGTGCCGCCGCACGTGTAGTTGGACGCCTCGAGACGAACTTGGTCCGTCGTCGTGTACAGCGCGACCTTGATCTCGTCGACAGTCAAGTCGGGCTGAGCGCTCAGGAGCAGCGCGACGGCGCCCGAGACGTGCGGTGTCGCCATGCTCGTGCCCGAGATCGTCTTGTACTCGGTGTCGGACGCGTTCCACGCCGAGCGAATGAGCCGACCTGGCGCAGTAATGTCGGGCTTGCGGCGGCCGTTCACGTTCGGTCCCTTGCTGCTGAACGACGCGAGTCCGTCCGTGATCGTCGTCGCGCCGACGCCAATGACGCTCGGGTAGTCGCCTGGCGAGTTCGCTGTCGTGCAGTTCGGCCCCGAGTTGCCTTGCCCAAAGACCGGGACGATCCCGGCCTTGAGCCACGCGTCAACGGCAGGCTTGTACCAGAAGTCGCCTTGACCGCCAGCCCAGCTGTTGCTCACGACGCGCGGCGCCTTGCTGCAGTCTGGGTTCGTGCCGTCGAACCACGTGGGGCACAGAATCCACTGCGCACAGTCGAGCAGGTCGGACTCTGGGCACGACGTCGTGCGGCAGCCGCGGCACGACATCCACGTCGAGCCTGGCGCAACGCCCACGCCCTTCGAGCCGGCGATCGTCGCCATGGTGTGCGTGCCGTGGCCATTGAGGTCATATGGCTCGCGCTTCTTCGCCTCGGGGTCGAACCAGCCGTACTGGCCGGCAAAGTTGCGCTTGAGCACTTCGTGGCTCGCGCGCACGCCTGTGTCGATCGAACCGACGATGATGCCTTGGCCAATGTTGCCGTCGGCCCAGACCTTCGGCGCGCCGATCTTTTGGATGCCCCACTCCTGACCGACAAGTTCTTTCGTCGCGACATCCTCGTCAAGTGGCTGCTCGACCATGATCACCTTCGCTTCACGGATCTCCGCTACGGATGCCAACCCCGCGAGCTTCTCGACGAGCTCGAACGACGCTCCTTCGACACTCAGCGTGTTGGAGATCCAGAAGTTCTTGTAGCCCGCGTGGTCGCCCGCGGCTTCCTTCGCGAGCAAGGTCTCGACCTCGAGCGACGCCTGCTTGTTCGCGGTCTCGAGCTTGCTCTTGAGCGCGTTGATGCGCGCCGTGCGCGAGCCGTAC
>JAASFT010001006.1:0-10671 GCA_023333885.1 Globisporangium parvum
CGGTACCAGAGCGAGCAGAACACGATGACTGCAGGTGTGGGCACGGGTCGGTGGTTGGCGCCAGAGGTGATTCTTGGCAGCGGCAACTACGGCTCGGCGGCCGACATCTTCTCGTTCGGCGTCGTGCTCTTTGAGCTCGACTCGCACAAGCTGCCGTACAACGACGTGCGCGGTCTGAACGGCGCGCCGCTCGCGGACGTCGCGCTGCTGCAACTGATCGCGAGTGGCGAAGTGCATCCGCACTTTGGAGCAGAGAGTCCTTCGAAGTTCGCAGAGCTCGGCGACCGGTGCTTGGCCCTGGCCCTGGCTGACCGCCCAGCAGCAGCGGAGATCGCGTACGCGTTGCGCCAGTTCATGAAGACGCTGGCAGACTCTGCATAAGAGTTCGCTACGTGTTGAGGAGCGGCGTGAATGTCAACATGCGACTCTTGTCTGGACGTATGTCATCAGAGGCAGAGCAAGAGCGAGGGAGTGATTGAGGGCTTGGTTGGTTGCTCGCTGTAGCATCAGGGACAGTGGTGAAGGGCTCAACGGACGATGGCGCATCGGTCATCAGATTGCAGTGTCGCTGTGAGGTCGCGAGGCATACAGACCGCAGCGCAGCAGTGCTACAAGTGGCGAAGTGGCGAAGCTCATTAGCTCTAACGGAGCGATACGCTCTTTTGCACCGTTGTCTACGCTGCCTCTTCGCCGTCTTCGAGCTCTTCGCCGTCTTCGAGCTCGCTCTCAGCCTCGTTTGCATCACCGGTGGTGCTGTCACTCGTGCCTTGCTGTGGCTTCTGCGCTTGCTGCTCGAGCTTGCGTCGCGCCTGTCGAATGATCTCCTCCGCGCGCGCGCGCTCCTCTTCTTCAGTCAGTGGCGCCGCCTTGGACTTTGACGCAGGTGGCAACGTCATGTCGTCGTCGCCATTCAGTGGATCGTAGACAAACGCACTGGGTGGGCCATGGCCACCACGACCGCTACTGGTGCTGCTACTGGCGGTGTTCCACACGACACTGCGATCCAAGATCGGCGAGTTGCGACTGTGCAACGGCTGCTGCAGGTGCTGGCGGCGATGGTGGTGATGGTGATGCGGCGAGCGACTGCGGGATCGACGCGGCGTTGGACTCCGGGAGCGCCGAGTCCGCGAGTGCGACCGCGAGACCGACCGCGACCGCTTGTGTGAATGGCGGTGCGGCGACGCACTGCTGTCGCGCCGGCGCTTGCACGACCACGACGTCGAGCGCGCATCGCGGGCTTTTGACGGCTGGACCACGCCATCTCTGCCAGTCAATGAGGACGCCGCGGGTCCAGTCGACAGTGCTCCTGCGCTTTGCTTCTTCTCAGTCGCGAGGGCACCGAGCAGGTCGTACACAGCGCGCACGTATGGCGGAAACACGAGCGTGTCTGTGCTGTCGCCACCGGTGTCGAGCGACTCGCAGTGAGTCTTGACGAGTGCTTCGAGCTCAGTGCGCAGCGCCTGCAGCTGCTGGTCGGTCGACACACTCGCGGTCCTTGCAGGCGCAGCATCCGCTGGACCACTGCTGCTCTCTGCTGGTTTCGTCATCGCGCCATCGTCATCATCGTCGGCAGCTTCGCCGTCCTCGGGTCGCTGCGCATCGATGCTCGCGCGAATGCCTTCTGTGAGCGCACGTGTGAACGCCTCGTACGTCCACGTGTCTGCGCTGTCGAGACTGCTGCTGCTCGGGGTGGTTGCCAAGTACGCAGTCACGACGGTGCGTGCAGGCGCGAGTGCACCTCGGAGTTCACTCACGATCTTCTCAAACACACGCACGCGCGCACGCTCACTCAGCGCCAGTGGCTCTGGCGCACTCGCATCGGTCTTGGACGCGTCCTCGTGCTCCGTGTCGACAGCAACGGCGTTCACTGCGGCTCCTGGGACTGGTGTCGATACGACATCGCCACTGCCAGTCTCAGTCGCCACCTTTGGCGCAGCGGCAGGAGCAGATGTCTCGACGACAAGGTCGCGGACGTCCGACCACTGACTCGCTGCTGTCACGTGTGCTGTGGCAACGAGTGCACGGACCTTCGTTTCGAGCGCCTGCGTCAGCTGCGCTTCCTGTTCGCGCCAGCGTGCGCGCTCGCGCTTCCGCGCTGCGTGCTCTTCGTCCAGGAACTGCGTCAAGAGCGCGTCGGCCCAGTCAAAGACGTCGCTGCGGTCGATCGTCTTGAGCACTGGTGCAGACGCAGCGCCGAGAGTCGCACCGAGCTCGAGCAGGACGTCCCAGACTGCAGTCTTGAGCGCACTGTCGAGCCGGCGCTTTGTTCGGAGTCCGAGCGCGTCGGCTCGAGCCGTGAGCAGCGCGACGAACTGCGTCTTGAGCGCACTGCGCTGCGCCGTGTGCTCCAGCGCAGACTTGCGCGCGAGGTCTTGCTGAAACGCCGCAAAGAGACTGCGCTTCTCACTCACGTCCTCGAGCACGCGCCACCGCGGATCTTGCCGCAGCGCGTAGAACTGCGGACTTGTGCTCACGTCGTCGAGCGAGGCGTCGTCGCTCCCCGCAAAGAGCGCTTCGTGCTGCGCCAAGAGCGCTAAAAAGTCTTCGCGGTGCTGCTTCCCGCGCCGGCGCCGCGCAATGCTCGCTTCGTTGCTCGCGTGCGTGCAGTACTCCGCGTAGCTCTGCTTCTTCTCGCCAGACGTGCGCAGCGCAAACTGCCACCGCGGGTCGTCGCTCCAGCCTTCTTTCGCGACGAGGCGCAGTGCGTCGTGCCACTTGAGCGTCGGCGCAATCGCGTGCTCCGTCAAGAACGCTTTGAACAGCGCGACGCGGGCATCGCGAGCCAAGCCGTCGTACATCGCTGCATTGTGCGTCGACGGCGGTTTTGCGTGGTGTTTCTTTGCGAGTGGCGCTGCTTCTGGCGCTGCGGCAGTGTCGCGCGATGGCGACGCAGTAGCCTCACTTGCGGCTTCGTGGCTCGGCTCCTCGCGCACTTGCTGCTCGCGAAACGCTGGCGGCATGTCCCACACTGTCGCGTGCGTCTGCGTGTGGTAGTAGTAGCGCTGGCCGCTCGTGCTGTCAGTGTACTCGACCCACTTGCCTTCACTCGCAGCACTACCAAGCGTACTCGCAGTCGTAGTGGTGTCTGGCGGCGGCAATGGCGCTGCTGGTGCTGGTGCAGACGGTCGCTCGTACGTACTGGCGCCAGTGGCGGCGCTGTAGTAGTACGCCATGCCCTGCGGCGTGTAGTGCTCGCTCCAGCCAACTGGGAGCGGACTCGACGGCGGTGGCGTTGGTGGCAACGGCGGCTGGGCCATGCGCATCAGCGGCGGCCGCATCGGCATCGGTATCTGCATCGGCGGTGGCGCAGTCGCGGTGCCGCTGTAGAACGGACCAGATGGTCCATGTGGCTGGAGCTGCTGCTGCTGCATGGGCATCGGCGCAGTGGGCATCACAGGACGCGGCTGCATTGCGATTGGCACTGGTGCCATGTACATGACTGGCCGCGGCGCGTGGTGGAACGGCATCGCGCTGTTGGTACTGGGTGGTGGGCGTGAAGCGCCACTCGAGTGTGCGTGGCGCTGGAAGCCATTGCTGCTGCTGCTTGGGGCGCTCGGTCCAGTGAGTGGCGTGCCGTAGCGACTGAACTGCGGGCGACTCGTGCTGCTTCGGTCGCGATTGCTGCCGTTGCTGTTGCTATTGCCACCGCGCGGTGGCGGCGGACCGTACGTCGACGACGTCATGTGGGACTGTGCGTGTCGGCGGCGACTTGGCGATGCGGAGAAGACGAAGAAGGAGAAGCAGCGCGGTGGCGATCAGCAGATCGATCAATCGATCGATAGCGAGCGCGTCACACTGCGATGGAGAGCAACACAAGAGAGAGACACACACAGGTGGTGGATCAACACGTGCGGCGCAGAGGCTCGGGAAGCGCGTGCGTGTGCGGGCGAGCGTTGATGGAGACGGGTGGATCGACTGGCTGGATGGCTCGCGGATCTACTCACTCTCGGTCCCTCTCTCCCTCTCTCTCTCTCGTGTCCAAGCGCCTGGCGACGCCGTGCGATGTGGACGTCGAGCTGCTTGTGTGCGCTAATGGCTGGCCGATAGATCAAGGGCCGCAATGGCTGGATCTCCTGCTTTACCCTCTGCTGCGTGATCGCTTCCCTGTCCAACGTTATGACGAAACCTCTGTTATTGTGTCCGTCACCTGTGTATTTTTATTGTAGGGTTGTTCAATCACATTGGCGCATTTGGATCAACAACAAGCACTCGACATGCCAGCACCTCCGCCGCCGCCATTGCCGCCTGGCGCGCGCCGCCACATTGAGAGCGTCGACATGACGGCGCAACTGCCGCCGCACTTGCAGGCGGTGGCCCAGCAGCAGCAGCAAGCGATGCCGCCGCACGACTTGCGCAGTGAGCTGCCGATGCAGTTTGGCGCGCAACCGCGGCGCCACAAACCGCAAGGACGCGGTGGTGGCAATCACGGCAGCGGTGCGCCGCAAGGAGCTGGTGGGCGCGGTCGCGGTCGCGGTCGCGGTGGGAGCCACGGTGGTCGACGAGGTGATGGTCGCAGTGGCACTCACGGTCATGCGCACAACCAGTCGCACTACGGCAACAGCAGCAGCAGAGGTGGACGTGGAGGTGGCGGCAACACGCAGTTCAAGCGCAAGAGGTACGCGCGTCGTGCTTGTGTCTATCAGCTTCTGGCAGTGCCTCTCACAGCGCTTTTCGACGTGGTCGGTCTCTCTTCTACCTCTTCTATCGTACTGAGGCAGAGGACCGAGCGATGACGCGCCACCAGATGCGTCGCGCTTCTTCCTGCCATCGTGTCTCGAAGACCCATGGAAGCACCTTGAAGCAGCTGCACGTGCGTATAGCGCAAGTACGAGTCAGCCAAACGTGCAGCAACAGCAACAGCAGCAACAGCAGAGTCGTCACGCAGACCCACAGGCGAGCCGCATGCACCACCAGCATCAGCATGCCAAGCACAATGACCGTCCAGGTCGCATGCTCTTCCAGCCGTCGTTCCTCGCTGATCCGTGGCAGCAGCTCGTGCAGTGGGCGTAGAAACAACCTGCCGCCTCTTTCCTTTCCTTTACGTCTAATGCAACAGCAATGCAAGCGGCAACGAGCACTTGCTGCAACGAGTTGCACGGATCATCACTCTGCTTGCATTGCAGGACGTATCTGGGGTCGCGACGCACTCTGTCGCTCACAAGTGCACTGACGCTGACGCTGGCTGCTCTGCCACGCGGCGCTCAAACGTTACGAACCGCGCACAGCGCCAGCGCGCGTCGAGCGCCTGCATCTTGTGCGCCACGCGCACACTTGCCATCGCAGCTGCAAGTGCAAACGTCGCAAGTGTCTGCGCGAGGCGCGCGAGCAAGTCGTAGTGCGCCATGTGCTGCACGCGCTCAGGGCACGCGACAATGTTTACGAGCTCGCAGCTCACTGTCTCGACAGAGCTAGTGCAGCACGGCACCGCAGCGTCGTGTAATAAGAGAGAGAGAGAGCAGCTCAGACAGTGCGGCCGACGCATATGCCAAGCAATCGTACCAGAGCGATGGGAATGCGCAGCAGAGACTCAAGCCTGCGTGCGCAGCCGAATGGAGCAGTGCCGCTTGCAAGAGCATCGCAAGTGCGCTGTGCACGCACGAGTCGATAACGAGTGCGTGGCGATACGCGCTCGCACGCGTGCGGTACGTGCAGGCGTAGTACAGCAAGAGCACACTCGCGAGGAGCTGCGGGGTCGCAGTGAGTGTGTACTTGAGCGACATGTCGCCTGCAGGCTCGCGCGTTGCGAGCTGTCGAGGAGCACGATCGTGTGAGTGTCCCTGAACCTCAACAACAGCAGCGGTAGCCAGACTCCATTCGTACGTACATCTCGGCTGTAGAACCACTGACATGTGCTTGCGCTGACCTGGTGCAGAGCATGAATGTGGCTGCCGTCGTAGGTTGCAGTGATCGGCAGTGTCCAATAGGAGAAAGTGGGCGGTACGTACGATAGCGCAGAGTGCGAGGGCGATCGGGTAGAGCTGGTAGAACCATGCGAGGCGCGGAGCGATCTTCGCTGTCTGCATTGTTGCTCTTGTTGCTCGTGCTGCTGCTGCTTTGGTCGATCTGTTGCTGAGTCGGTGCTGCGCTCCGTTGGCTCTGAGCTGGTGATCGTGTGTCGTCTTATTCCCGAGACGAGACGTAGGCAGCAGCGCGAGCACAAGCACGAGCGCTCGGTGTTGGTGCGTTGGGCCAATCAAGACACGGCTATTCGTCAGCTCCTAGGGCACGACTAAGGAGCTAGAGATAACCTGTGGCTGATCACCAAGTCGCTGACGACGAGTACTGTCGGAACGAGTCCCAAGTCGGTGATCGTTGGACCGACAGACAGAAACCACGTGTCATGCCGCGCGCCAGCGTTAGCACTTGCGTCAGGCGACTGCTTGCGCTCACTCGATACATGGAGTAGTCGAGCTGTGTGTGTGTTGACCATGGCAGCGAGCGACGTGTGTGGAAAGATCACTTGCGCGATCTTGGCTAGCGTAGCATGCGTCCTGAAGCAGCAGCACTGGCAGGGCTAGTCCAAGTACTAGCGACTAGCCAATGCGTGCAGCAGCGTGCTGATGCTGTGCACAGCCGACATGAGCTGCTCGAGGCGCTCAACTTGCTCAATCGTGATGAGTGTCGTCAGAGCACCAACATTTTGCAATGCCGACTCAGTCTCAGACATGTTGACCTATTTTGAGTATTGCATCAGATCTGCCTCGATACCATCCCACTCTCTTTCGCTTGCGTCGCTCCACTAGCGAGAACGCCAAGTCAAAGCGCCGACCAACTGCCCCAACGACGGCCGCATCGAGACAGCCGCCATCATCTCGACGCATCGAGGCGCTCGACGAGCACACGTACGCGCATCCTGACGTCCACTGCGCGCTTGCTCACACGCAGACACCACCACCGCCACCGTCACACAGAGACAGCGCGCGTCTGCATTGCCACCTGTCACGCGCGTTCCGACCCGTGGCTCGACTCTACGCGTCGGCGCTGGTGTGTTTTTCCATCGCGCTCGCCCACCCCTTCGCCTTCGTGCGCGCCGTTCACTCGCCATCATCCATCCACACACACACATACACACACGCACGCACACTCTGCAATCCGCACACTGCGCTCCGCGAGCTCAGTAGCAGCAGTAGATCCGCAACTGCAGCAGCATGACGAGCGCAGAGAGCTCCGTGTACGAGCCAATCTTGCCCACGACTGACCGCAAGACGCGCGCATCCTCCTCCGCGCGCCGCTATCCGCGCAGCTACGGCGGCTTTGAGTATCAGAAGCGCGTGTGGGAGTCGACTGCGCGACGTTCGTCGCGTGTGCGCGTTGTCGCCGCTCTGCAGCTCGTGCTCGGCGTCCTCTCGTGCTGGAACTACCTCTGGTACGCCATGCTCCGTCGATCCCTGTCCTGCGTACGCGTGTGGCACTCGATCTCACGACTGCTGCTGCTGCAGGTTCACCAACGTCTTTGGCGCATTCGTTGGCGCCGTCGGTCTCAAAGCCGTGCGGTCGGACAAGATGAGCTGGACGATTGTGGTACGTCCTGCGTGCGCGTAGCTGCTCGTGGTCGTCCAGTTGCGGCTCACACGCATCAATGGCTCTGCGACGCCTTCTGCTCCGTAGTACTTGCTCGTGTGCGCCATGGAGTTTGCGCGCAACGTGATGCTCGCGCCGCACATCTACGCGCGCTACAGTCTCCCAGCCGTCGCGTTCTCGCACTACGAGTACTTCCAAGTCGCCGTCATGGCGCTGCAGCTCGGCGCGTTCATTGTACGTTGCCCTCGCTTCTACCATGTGCAGTCAGACTCAGACTCTGACTCTGACTCTGACGCTGTCGCTTTGGATCGGAGCAGCCAGCGGCGTTCTGGATCGTGTTTGCTGCGACTGCGTCGCTTGCGAATCCGCTGTGGTGACTGACGACTGTCCGACCCGTTCGGCCGCCGCCGCTTATCTAATCCCCCGTCGCGCGCTCGAGCCCCTCGATCGGACCCGACTCGCCGTGGCTCTGTCCATGCATCCAACTGACTGCGACTACCACCACCATGTCGGGCAGTCTGAGCTGTCAACGACACTGCACACACGCAGCTAGGCGCTCGCTGGCGCCACACGAACCGCTTGCCATGAACTAACTTAATACTATCACCTCCGTGCCCTGCGCTTCCATTGGACGGTGGGTGTTCGATGTTAGATCAGTGCGACGCTGCCGGCTTCGACCTGCGCTTTCACGGCGCGGTACCGCAGCACGTGCCGATCGCGCTCGCGCATCGTAATGAACTCCGCGCCGCGGTCGTCGCACTGGAGCTGTCCGAGCGCCGCAGTGCTCTCGCAAAACACAAACGTATCGAGGTCCGGCGCAACGACTGCGCTCGCAACGGATGCAACGTCAGACATATATATATGCTCACGCTTCAAACGTATAACGTATACAAACACGCTCGTACCCATGCCGTCGGTTGTGAGACTCCGGTGCTCGTCTGCAAACTTGTGGAGCGCCAAGTCGGTCACGTGCGTCTCAAAGAGCACTGCGTACTGCTTTGCGAACGCGAGCTCTTTCGGCGACAGTCGCTGCGTCAGCGCAGGGTCTGCGAGCACGTGCAGCGCAAACTTTTCAATCTGGACCAACGTATAGCAAACCATCGCAGTCTCTCTGTGAGTCGCTCCACACAGGCGTGGTCGCCAGCCAAGTGATCGACAGGACGCAAGCGCACCTTGCGAAGACGCGTGCGCAGGTACGACGCGACCGTGTACCGGAGTCGGTCGATCTCCATCTGGTAGAGCTTGTTCACGAACGCGCGCTCTTCCGTCAACGTGTCTTTGCTCTCGCTCACCGAGTCGACGTACTCTTGCTACAGTCAATCGGTCACTCGTTTGTAGACGTTCGATGATCATGCGCAGTGCTCTCATGTCCGTGACGCGAGACAACCGATCGACGCACCTGGTTCTTGATCTGGTCGAGCATCTCGGACACGACCTCGTCGTCGTACGGCAGCAGCTCTGGTGCGTTCTGCACATGCGATTGATCGCAAGCAGTCAGCTCCGTCCTGGATCAGTCGCTCTCTCTCTCTCACAAATACACACACACACACACGTATGCGCACCATCTCGTTGATCCAGAGCGTGCGCATGCGCGCGACGTCTTCATTGAGGTTCTCCTGGTCGAACTCGGCTTGCGCGTCGCCGCCCCCGAGCGCACTCATGCTGCTGCTCGTGGCTACTGGTGGTGCGTTTGGGAGCTGTCGGTTCACACAAGTCTCGACAAAGCACTTGAGTTTCGTATGATGGCACGCAAATAGACCGATGCAGTCGCGACATAAATGAGGGAGCGCGTACCCATGTCATGAGAAAGGCAAGCGGTCATAGAGCGCATGTGGCGCGCGCTTGCTTCATGGGACTCGTGGTCGCGCTGTCCAGTTGCGAGGACTTCGCAATCGCTCGTGCGCTGCAGCAGCCCGCGCACGTGAGCGTGAGCGTCCGCACCGAGTGAGCCTCGCAAAGGCAATGGGCGCTGTCAACTGCTGTCTCCAGGCGACAGAGCAATGCGGTACGTTGCGGCTCCTTGCGTGATGATGAGCATGAAGTGAGCTCGCAGCGCATTGACTAACGCTGTGCGTCTACCATCGCGGGTGTGTAATGTCCACGGATCGCGCTTGCGACGGCCGCCTGCGCAGTTCAAACGACTGGCGCCGATCCGCTCGCGTCCCATCACACGACTGCTACGACCAGCAGGAGCAGCAGCAGCAAGCGCGAGCACAAGCAGTCGCAGTGGACGCGCTCGCCATCTGCAGCGGCAGCTGATGCGTCACACTCGTCTCCACACACGCGCACTCCATCGGCACGAGCAACAGCATCAGACGACAAGCGCAACTGCCCGAACGACGATGAGTACACATTGCTGCTGCTGGCTCCCGACAAGAACGACCGATCGCACACGCTCCACCAACGCCACGATCCCAGCGCACGAGATGCGTCTGCCAAGACAGCTCGAACACGTACGTCTGTGAGTTGGTCCGTCGCGATCTCAGCCTGAGCAGCCTCGCGCTCACGAGCGCTCACATGTGAACTACGTCGCCCGACCAGCCACAGCCGGACTCGAAAGACGCTATCGCTCGCTACCGAGCGTACCGACACACTCGACGCAGCGTCTATCGTCGACTCCACTGCGATCCCAGAGCGTCGGCAGTGGTACGTGCGCAATGCTCAGTGCGCGCTGGGGCTGCTACCTTCATCCGAGTGGCAGGCTCGGGACGTCTCACTGGTCTCCTTCGCTCTCTTGCGTTCTTCCGGACAGGACTCGCGACTGTCCGTCTATCGCAGTACCTCTGCGGCTGCGCGGACTGTCCACGTGCGCAGTCGATCCGCACAGCTCTGCGTCGCTCGAGTCCTCGCGACGACAAGGACGACAGTGCACTCGCTCGCGTCCTGCTTGGTTGCGCGACGTACGACGAGACAAAGCCACTGGAACCAGCGCTCGTACTTGCAGCAACGCAGCTCTTGCGCGAGACACGCGGCGACGAAGACGCTGCGTTTCGCCACTTGCTCGCGACATACTATCGCCAGGCGTAGGCACGCGACTGATAGACATCGCCACCACATCAGCAACGCTCAACTCAAGCGCACATCGCCTCAACCACACTCGAGTCCTCCCACACATGCGCTTTGATTCCTTAGCCGCGCACCGTCCTAGAG
>JAASFT010001007.1:0-10653 GCA_023333885.1 Globisporangium parvum
ACACAGGACACAGGACACAGTAGCAGGCAGGACGGTGCAGGTGTGAGTCCGTCACTTGGAGCACTGAAGGGAGAGAGAGAGAGAGAGCGCAATCAATGGACATGGACGTACCTTGAGAGGAAGATGCCGTCCTTTGTGTACAGCCCTGCCTTTCGGTTCGAGCCGCTCACGAGCAAGTACTTGCCTTTACTGCTCGGTCATTCAGGCAAACGCCAAGACAGAGCCACAGACACTCGAGACGCATGAGTCCCTCGCACACACGCAGTCCCACAAGACCAGCAGAGTATGTGTGTGTGAGAGAGAGCGCGCTAGGACGTACCTAAAGTACGTGATGCTCGTCAGGTTGAACGCGAGCTTGCGCGGCTTGCCTTGCATCGCGCCGCTGAGGTTGTAGAACGAGAGCGTGCGGTCCCAGCACCCGACTGCGAGGATGTCGACGTTGTCGTCGTTTGAGATGGTCCACGCCATGGTCCAGACCGGTCCCGGTCGCTCAATGAGCTGCTTCTCGTTCCCCTGCTTGTCGCGCACCGTGATGAGACCATTGAGGAGTCCGAGCGCGAGGTACTGGCCGTCTTTGGTCCAGCACGCACAGAGCACTTTCGCGACGACCTTGTGCTTCGAGACGGACTTTTGCTCCGGTGCCCAGAGCCCAAAGTCCGAGATCGTGCAGCTCGCGAGGCACTGCGACTGCGGGTTGTACACGAGCTTCTGGATGCTGTCGTTGTGCGTGTACTTGAGGATGCCCTCGGCTTTGTCGGTCCAGATGATCACGACGTTGTCAGCACCGCCAGACGCAAAGCGCTTGCCGTCGTGGGAGTAGTCCACCGTGTACACGATACCCTTGTGTCCTTTGAGCAAGTGGAGCAGTGTGCCGTCAACGGCGTCGTAGACCATCACGCGCGCCCCGACGGCTGCAACGAGCTGCGTCCCGTCCGGTCGGAACGCAATGTCCTGGACGATGAACTTCTCGCCATTGCGCTCCGGCACTTTGTCGCTCCACGCCAAGACGCTGCGCATTGTCAATGCACTGTGTCACCTGCTCTCTCTCGCGCGCGCGCTATGAACGCTGCTCACTTGTGCCTGTGTGTGTGCTGCTGCTGCTCTCTCTCTCAACTGCGGGTAGTGATGTGTGCTATGAGCGATCGGCTCACGAGCGAGCGCCAAACGTCGCGCGTGGCGACCGGCCGCGAAAGATCACGCCGGACTCTTTGTGACGAGCTGAACGAGGCTGTTTGCTGCTGGAGCCGAGTCACTTGCGCTGCTGTGTACATCGTCCTCATCCACCGCATCGCGCATGCGTGAAGATGCACTGCAAGCACTGATGCACGCGTGATCGTCACGCGTCGCCAGTTCTACCTCTTTCTCTCTTCCATGGCACTCGCAGCACCGCTCGCAGCAGAGGCAATGATGCGCGGTGCCTCTGCAGCGACCACTGCTTCGCACTCAAGCGCGTTCGTCGCACAGTCGCGGATCCGCGTGGTCGTGCGCGTGCGTCCCAAGCTCGCGATCGAGCAAAAGGACTCGAGCAACTTCCTCACGATCCATAACTCTCGGTACTCTGCATTCGCTCTCGGTGGACGCTAGGTCAGAGCAAGTGCGCTCACAGCCATGTCTGTGCGTGTCTTGCTGCGTTGCGGCGTGCAGGAACGCGCTGCAGCTCTCGGCGTCGGCTGCAGCAACCGAAGCAAAGAGCTTTGTGTTTGATCAAGTGTTTGATCCTCAGACGTCGCAGGTACGCGCGTGCGACGGAATGGTTAGCGGACCACACCGATGCGGCACCAGACTCACACATACGCTTGCTTGCCTGCTTCCTTGCTCGCTGGCGCGATGCTTCAGCGCGAGATCTACGACCAGATCGGGTTCGCCGACATGCTCACAGGCGTGCTCGAAGGCTACCACGCGACGATCTTTGCCTACGGACAAGTGCGTCCCGACGCTCGCTGCTCACTCTCAGTCGACGGACGATGACTGACCTGCGATCGTGTTTGGCGCTGTTGCGATGCAAGACTGGGTCTGGCAAGACGTTCACGATGGAAGGCAGCGAGTACGAGGTGCGACACGACTCATTGCGATCCCTATCTCGACAGTGTGTCGCTCTTCAGAGTCCTGACGTGCCACTGCTGTCTCCACTAGCGAGTCCGCGACGCTAGTCTAAGCAACGAGAGCGAGCGAATCGTGTCGAAACCCAAGACAGCAGACGTGACCCCAAGCTCAACGCGAATGGGCGTACGTGGTGCCTCGCTCATAGGCGTCCTCTCATGCTTGGCATCCACAACTGACGCTGTCTAACGCTCGCGTCCATGACTAGATCATCCCGCGCGTGATCTTCAACCTGTTCGAGCTGATCTCGAGCCGCTCGACCGTCGCAGCGCTCAGGCAGCGCGAGTTCACAGTCAAGTGCTCGTTCGTCCAGATCTACAACGAACAGATCCTCGATCTGTTCAACCCGTCGCATCTGCGCGCACCCGCATCGTCATCCAGCAGCCGCGCCACGCGACTCGCACCAGGCAAGAGCACAAGCGGCAATGGCAACAGCGGGGGTCTCAAGCTCCGGTGGTCCGCCGCCCGCGAGTTCTACGTCGAGAACTTGCGCGTCCTCGAGTGCCAGACACCGGAGCAAGTGATCCAGCACTTCCAGGACGGCATCAAACACAAAGTCATGGCGTCGCATCGCCTCAACGCTGCGTCGTCGCGCTCGCACTGCGTCTTTACGGTCTACGTCGAGAGCTACGACCCGACTGACGACACCGCCGACGTCCTCGAGAGCAAGCTCGCGCTTGTTGACCTCGCAGGCTCCGAGCGCATCGACAAGACTGGCGCAACAGGCGTGACGCTACAAGAGTCGATCGGGATCAACAAGTCGCTCTTCGTGCTCCGACAAGTGATCCAAGCGCTGAGCGAAGAGAGCGACAGCAGTGCCTCTGCTGCTGCTAGTACGAGCGACACCAAGACGCTCAAGACCAGAGACCCACGCGACCGCGCGTACATTCCGTACCGCGACTCGAAGCTCACGTCGTTGCTCAAGTACAGTCTCGGCGGCAACAGCTTGACACTCATGATCGCGTGTCTCTCCCCAAGCGACGCGCACTTTGATGAGAACCTCAGCACGCTCGTGTACGCGTCCAAGGCACAGTGCATCGCGAACAAACCGACGAAGAACGAAGATCCAAAGACTGTGGTCATCCACGAGCTGCGCCACGAAGTCGCGTCGCTCCGGACGCAGCTCGCACAAGCCCAAGACGTCATCTTGAGCTTCCAAGACGCGCCATCTCCGCAGCAAGTGCCAACGTGCACGAAGTGCCAGAGCCAAGGTGAAGTGGATGCTGTTGCCGCCACTCACAAAGGCGACGAGCGAGAGACCCAGGCAAGTGATGCTAGTGGTGCTTCTGAGCGAACGCAGCAGCAGCAGCAACACAATGGAGCATCTGAGACTGGCCCAGCACCAGTACTCAGTGCACCAACTGGAGCTCTTGCAGCAGCGACGACGTCACGGGCATCGTCGCTCGCAATACTCAAGACCCGAGCTACGACCGAGGGTGCGACGACGAAGAGACTGAAGCTGAACGTGATCGACAACGTCGCGATGATCAAGCAGCTCTACGCAACAGAGAAGGCGCTGAGCGACCGTGTGCGTGCGCAAAGCAGTCGCATCGACGACCTGCAGTACGAGACGCGCGTGCTGAGCGTCGAGAACCAGTCGCTGCGCGACAAGATCGAAGTGCTCGAGTACTTGGTCGCCGACTTGCTACGGCGAAGCGACGTCGAGAGCAATAGCGACAACAACAGCAGCAGTGAGCGCGACGAAGTTGGCGAGATCCCCGAGTACGGGCCGCTCACGTCCTCGTGTAGTTTGCCGCGCGTCGGTGGCGCTGCGGCACCTCCGCCTGCTGATCGCATTCGCGACGTGCTCCGTGCGAGTCGAGCGAGCAAGTCACGGAGCACAGATGTGCCGGAGATCCAAGAGCCACGAGCGAGTGCGACATCGTCAGATCGACGGAGCAACCAGCGACATCCGGAGCTGCCAACGGCAAATCGCAAAGACCTCGACACGGGCTTGCTATCGGTGCGATCTCCTCTTGTGCTTGTCTGTCGATACACATGAGTGGTGCCTCGGAGCTGACATGCAGATGCTATGCGATACGTACGGGGTGGTCTGTTGGGCTTGCGGCGGTGACAGTTGAGCGAGCTGAAGGACCTGCTGCGAGGCACAAAGCCGACCGAGCCGTCTTCGTCTCAGAGAAGCAGTTCCAACAACAAGAGCAGCAGTAATCGATCCGGCCGTGCTGTAGCAAGAGCGCAAGCGTCTGGCGCCAGTAGCAGTCACCCAACGCCTTCTGCTTCGATTCGGCAGTCCGCAAGCGCCTCAGGTAGCCAACAACGCAGCAACCTCGCCTTGATCTGCGAGCGCTGTAGGATAGAGAGTCGAGTCGACTGACACTGGGCGGTTGGCTGCCTTGACGCCTGCAGGTCTCGCAAGCTCGTCCACTCCAAGCGCGAGCAATCACGTGGACCCGCGCGCCAGTTCTGCTGCTGCTTCGGCAGCCGCGACGCTCCTGTTCACACTCGACCAGAATCCGCGGCGCAGTATGCTCGAACTCGGTGCGACTGAGCTTGCACCACGCACTTCTCGAGCGCTTGCACTCCTCTCTCACTCGTCCTCGACTGAACTTGTGCTTGTGTGTCCGCTGCTCAAAGACCCGCTCGACTCGCTCTCGGAGCTTAATCGGCTGCTGCAAGTGAAAGCCACGCTGCGGCGAGCGACATCGAGTGACACCTCTTCTCCTGCTCTTGCTACTGACGTCCGTAGCGCCGCACGAAGCAATCGCTAAGCGATGAACACGAGATCACGCGTTCGTCCAGGGATCTTGACTCGACAAGTCACAAGGCTCTTAGACACCAAAGTCAGCGCTCATGACGTGGAACGTCGCAGCGGGCGGCGCGTCGGTGCGCCAGAGCGAGGTTGTGCGGCACGAAGCGGCGACTGCTTGATCACGTGCCGCGACTGCCGCCTCGCGCTCGACGTCGAGTCGCTCTTCTTCGAATACATCTCGAGCGCGCAGCGCACAGCCGGCGACGTGGTCTTGAACGGCCACGGCGCGCTGAACATCGTGGTCGTCGCGCCGAACGGCTTCTCGGTCGCGCGCGTCGCCGACAAGATTCGTATCCCGTGAGTTCAAACTCGACCAAGAAGTGGGGACTCGCGCGCTTCCGCGGCGGCTTTGCCAACACCGCAGCATACGCGATCGGCACGCTCGACTTCCTGACCGCCGCGCGTCCGGCACTCGCGAGTCTAGACATGGCGCTCCTCGGCGGCTTGGCGATCCAGGTCACTGCGTCTGTCGGGTTTCTCGACAGCGCTGCGGTGATCCGCGTCGGCTCAAAGTGGCGTCGCGTGTGAATGTGACGTCGCAGCTCGCGCTCAAGCCGAGAATGAACCTCACGGCCTCGGTCATCGCCACGGGCGACTGCAGTCGCGCGCGCTTCATGGAGTTCGAAGTGTCGTCGGTCGTGAACCAAGCGCGAGTCGCGTACGCCGCGGCGCTCGTGGACCGAACGCTCAATAGCGACGTCACCACGAGCGTCACGGTCCTCGACGCGGCCAACTCGCACGCGAGCGGCTGCGTCGCCACGGCGTACTCGACGCGATTCAACTTGTCAGTGCAGCAGTCGGCTGTTCAGGCGCTCGTGAACGACAGCACTCGCAAGGCGCGGCTGATCCGTGCGTTACCTCGCGCGCTCCAGTTCACAGACCTCGACCTGACGCTGATCACGATCCTCTCGATCGCGGCGGATGATGGCACAGTCGCACTCGACATCGCCGTTCCACCGTCTATCCAAGCGAGCTTTGCGAACGCGACGCTGCTCGCCGCTGAAGTGAGTGCGCGGTCCAAGACGGACTGGTTCCGCCGCGCGATGTCGACTGCAGTCGCCGTGCTTGCGAACGCGTACTGCGGGGTCACTGCCTGGGGCGTCGCGTGCGAACAGACGAGCGGCGGTGTCCTCAGCTGCCTCACATGCGCCAACGGCTCCGCTGGGACGCTGTGTGAAAAGAGTAGCGCTGCGTCAGTGCGTCTTGCGCTCGTGATCCTAGTGCTCAGCGTCCTTGGGAGCGCCTTCGTCATTGCTAGCGAGCCGTCGAGGCGGTCGGTGCGCGTGTTGAGCGAGGACACTACGATGCAAGCATGCAAACACTGCCACCTAGAGGTGATCGATCGATGGCTCCTACGAACTGGAGACTGTCTACTGACTACGACTGAGACACTAGAGGAGCAGACGTGCACCTACGCGCCGTACTTTGGCGCAAAGCCGAGTCGGAACGCCATCTCTTTGAGCATCATGAGCGCACTCATGGTGCCGTAGCACCCGTGCGCGTCGATCTGCGCTTCGTCAAACGTCGTGACACTGTCGCGGCGCGTGCGGTCCTTTTGGTAGAACGCGTAGAGCAGGCGGCGACGCTCCGTCGACGCCGGCGACGCCTCTGGGTACGCGCCATGGACCTTTTCAAAGCTCTGGCGCGGGCGAAAGACGCTGGCGGCGTCGTCGCTGCTCGTCGCTGAGACTGAAGCGTGCGCGTGGCGCGCAGTCTGCACAAGTGCGACGAGACTGCGCGAGTCCGCGTCGCGCTCCTGCTGCTCCAGCACTTCGAGCACGAGCGCGTGGACCCAGTCGTCTGCGTCTGCGCTCGTGTGCACAAAGACAAACTGCTTGGCGTTGCCAGCCAAGAGGTCCTTCGCAGTCGCCAGCGCCGCGGCACCACTCGCCAGTGCGCTCGTGTCGTGCACATGGCTAAAGCCAAGCGATTGTGCGAGCGCACACGAGGCTGACGACGCGCTGAAGAACGCGACTGGCATTTTTGGGAACCTGTGAGATTGACGCACGAGTGAGCGCGCGGGTCGACTGGACCTCCTCATGCACCGAGACAGACAATGGCAGCGCCACGTACTTGAAGTGGACGCCTGATGCATCGTGCTCGACGTTGAGCAGGTACTCTAGGTCGCTCAGCTCGCCCCTTGCATTCTCTGAGGACTCTACATACAAACGCACACACACACGCGCAGAGCACCGCAGCGTGAACACCGATCGATCGTTCCTGAAGTGTGGAGCTGCCTTTGCCCGCTCAGTCCATCGTGTGCGTGTGCGCACCTGGAAGCACAAGGAAGCCGTTCGAGCCGCGTGCTGCAACTTCATTGAGCGCTTTGGACGCTGCGGCGGCGCCAGTCGCGCTGGTCGCTCCGAGCGCTGCGTCGAGGAAGACCACAAGCACCTTGTCTGCGATGACTGTCATCTTGCTCACTTTGATTGATTGTCGACTCGCTCGCGTCTGTGTGAGGAGGTCACTTTGACTTGCACTGTGTATAGTCCACTCGGACGCTCGAGTGGTTCAAAACAAAACGCAGTGGCAATTTCGCAATCAAGTATGCAATCTATTCATTTATTGTTCTAACTACCGAACCATTCCAACTATTTCCGACAGGACACGAAGCGTCGCACGAATCACTCGCTCACTCACCGCCATCCTCCACGTTGTCGTTGTCGTCACGCTGCTGCTGCTCCTCAGTACACTCGAGTGGCTGGTCGACGACGCACCCCTCTGACTCACCCCATGCCCACACAGCCTACGATGCTGCTGCTGCTCCTTCTCCTGCTACTAGCATGTGCAGTCGAGAGCAATGCGCAGAGCACGTTCGTGCCTGCACGAGATCGCTGACCAGCTGCTCCTGACCGCTGGCATCGACGCCGACTCGAACATCCAGGTGATTTGACTCGTCCGAAGCGTTCCTCGAAGCTGGCGCAGCAGTCGACCTCTCGAGTCCGACAGCTGGGAACGCCACAGTCATTGGGTCCGACGTCGTGATCAGCAGCGGCGAAAGTGCGAGTCCCAGCAGTCGCAGTGGTGACAGTCGTAGTGCAGTCAACAACAACTGCAAATCGACTCCTGTGGCCGATTCAGCGAGAGACCCGCGAGCCCAAGGACAGACGCAGATCTACTGCAACTGCGCCTCGGCACCCAACATCTGGGACTACCGCCAGGACGCCAACATCGACACCGCGACGTTCTTTGACGTCACAGTGCTCAACGCGAGCGAGAGCAACACGACCGTGCAGGCACGCTTCGCGCTCCGCGACTGCGACCTGCTACGCACCTACTCGACTGCACAGATCGTGGCGGGGGACGCGTTCTTTGGTAACGACGTCGCCGTTGCGAACTTGCGCTTTCGCGTTCAGGAGAGCGAGTTGGAGGAGCTGAGCACTAGCGAAAGCAATGGCGCCGGCGGCACGAACAACAATGGCCCAGAGCAGCAGCCCAGCGGCAGCAACTCGAGCAAAGCGCCAGCACAGCCAGGCTGCATCATGACAGTGCTGCTCGTGCGCGTCACAGTCGAGGAACTCTACCCCGAGTGCAACATCAAGTTCAAGTCGAACGACGTCCGGAGCTTGTTTCCAAACTGCCGCTTTGGACGTAGCGTCACCAGCCATACGGCAGGCGAGAAGCGCGAGGCTCTCAAGCCGAACATTGACGTATTCACAAGGATCCGCTGTGCGACCTCGAGTGCGAGTTGCTGCGACCGAGCAAGTTGACGAGTACGGTGCTGGGTTCCCGCCGTTGACAGGTGCTACGACTGTGCGAGCGAGTACTCGCCCGAGGCGTGTTCATCGACATTCCCGTACTCTGCTGAGAAGTCGTGCTGTCGTACGCTGGTGTGTACAGGCTCGACAGCGCCTGTCAATACCTCTGACGAAGACGTGATGAGGTGGAACGTGGCCAACGACAGTGTCACGATCTTCGAGTCTGAGTGCATCTTTCACCAGCGAGGCGACTGCTCCGACTTGACGAGCTTGAGCTCCGACAGCTTCCGCATCATGTGCCGCGACTGCTTCCTCAAGCTTGACCTCGACTCGATCGAGTTCTACTACTTGGTCCTGAAATCCAGTCGGCGTCTCGCTCGAGCTCTTTCGGCACAATCAGCTGTACATCAAGACACACAACTCGGACGCCGTGCTCGGTTCGACCTTGTCGTCCAAGACTTCACTAGCGGCTTTGAGAACGCCAAGGCACACACGAGCGGCAGTGTCGTGCACATGCCAACTACAAATCCCAAACCAGCGAGCCTCGGCATCGAGCTCCAGACTGGCTTTGTGTTCAAAGTCGTGGTCTCGCTCAGCTTCCTCAAAGGACTCGCGGCGGTCCGCGTCGGTGTCCAGTCCGAAGTGTTTATGAAAGTCGAGCGTCTGTGAGCACACCGCAGCTCTTCCCAGCGCTCGCGACGCCCAAGAACTCGCTGGTAACGATAGATGACTGCCGTGCACCGCACTTCTTGCGCTGCAACGTCGCCGGTGGCTTTGAAGATACGCGCGTCGTGTACGACTACACGCTGCTCTATCGCGACTCAGATGACTACTACATGCGCTTGCCGGAGATCCGGTACGAGACGAGCTATAGCAGCGACTGCATCTCGCCAGCATACACGGTGCGTTCATGCTCGCAGTGCAGCGGTCTGTGATCCAAGCGCTGCTCGACGATGATGCGCGGCACGAGCGGCTCTTGCGCGCACTCACGCTAGGACTGCTGTTCCCTGACCTCGACCCGAACGTCATGCGCGTTGTCGCGATCTCGATTGCCAACGGCACAGTCGGTCCCTCCGGCGATTGCAGACGACTTCGCTACGTCAGCGCTCTTTGCAAACGAAACGAGTGCCCGCGCCAAGCTGCCGTTCTTCTCGACGTACGTGAGCGCCGAAGCTGGCGTCCCAGTCAACTCGGTCTGTCCACAGGGCTACTGAGCACCAAGTGCGGCAAAACGTGCTTGACTGTCGATTGCGACGCGCACACGCACTGCGCTGCGCCGACGTGCGACGCGATCGCTGGCGAGACGTACGCGTGCTGTGCATGTGCTGCGAATGCGACCTGGGACGACACGTGTGACATCAACTGCCTACTGCCAGATGCGCGCAGCAACGCGATGTGCACGCAACGCACTGGGAGGACGCTCGTATGTTCAGCGTGCAACGACGGCTACTGGGCGAGCTGTGCATCAGCACGCGCTCGATGACATCGTGCGTCGTGTCGCGGTGCAACATGACGGCTGGCGATCCGACCATGTGCACCAAGTGGATTCAGGGCTTGATGGGCCAGTTCTGCGCCGACATTTCGGCTCAAGCGACGGCACCCCACTGACGATGCACGCCAACCTTGCAGCACTCACGATTCTCTTCGTAGTACTCCAGACGCTGATGCTGTGACGAGGTAGTTGCCTTCGCCCCCGAACGGTCGATCCAACGTCATCGTATCTCCACCACTTCGTCGTCAAATGGACAGCATCACGTGTCAAGCAAGCGCAGGGGCTCCTCGCGACGCACAAACACTCGCTCGACAAGCTCGCGTGCGTCTCGACGACTGCCGCTCAGTATGGATGTCTCGATTCCCCAGTGGATCCGCAACGAGTGCCTCGATGTCTGGTCATCGTCCGCGCTGGAGTTCGCTGTCATGAACGGTCAGCAAAGCGTCATGGATTGGATCTGCAACGAGCGCATCGACGTGAACGTCCCAGTAGCGATGGAAGTCGTCGCGAAGAAACAGCAGCAGCAGCAGCTCGACGCCACACTTGCGTGGCTGCACGATCACTATCCACTCGATCGAATCCGTGTCTCGCAA
>JAASFT010001008.1:0-10641 GCA_023333885.1 Globisporangium parvum
AGTGGAGTATTCTAGATCGCGACTTTCTATGATTGAATCTAACAAAGGCATGAATTGATTGTCTACATGCGTGTCGCTTCGAGATTGGACAAAATAGAAATGTGAGTGTCGCTCTTGACTGTAAACAAAACTCAGAATACATACAATGCTGGTATCACATTCACTCACGATTTTCTTGTTTACGTTGAAGAGTACTTTTGATTGTGCAAAAACTGCTCGTTTGCAATTTTGTGCGCTGTGGTTGGTCAATTATCATTGGATTTTTGTACGCTTACAGTGGTGGACGCTTTAATAATGGACGCTGAGACTTGACGACCTTGGATACACCCATGTCCAACAGCTACTTCTCGATTGCAGCTCAGTCAGCAACTCGCTTCAATCAGCTCAGTCGGCAACTCGCTTCCATCAGCTCAGTCGAGCGCCAGTCGAGTGCTGGACTGCGCTCGATCTCGACTGACCTCGCACTTGTTGTTTGTTGCCAGTCTTGAATGCGGTCGGTCAGCACTGAGTCTTCCCTCGACGCACACATGCGCATGCGGACCGTCCGCACTGTTCGTGCACCTATCTCGCAACAACGCACGCAGCTGCGTGTGATCAATGTCGAAGAGCTAAAAGATGCTCGTTTGCTTCCAATGGCTCATTATCGAATTGCCTCTGCCTTCCTGACACCATCCTGACCATTGCAAGTCACTCGCATCGACCATGGTAACCTCCACGGCAACGAGCACGATCGATCGCTTCCTGCTTCCTGGCATGATGGACAAGAACGTCAGCGACGCGTTCAGTGCGCTCGTCAACATGTGCAACGACGCGAAGGAGTGGCAGGTGCTCATCACGAGCATATACAATCGCCTGCTGTTCCTGCGTGACAACCATCCCGACAAGCTCGTGGCGATGCGGATCGTGACGTTCGCCGAGACGCTCGGCGCCGCGATCAACGTGCTCAAGAAGTACTTGGCGCTGGCGGGTCTGCTGCAGATGCGCATTGCAGCGACGCGGAGCCTGCTCACGCGCGTGCGCGCAGTGCACGAGAAGATCGACGCGCTCGTGCATGAGCTCGCGCTTGGGAACCCCGACGAGGTGCCTGGATGGCGCGACACGTGGGAAGCAGACATCGAGGAGCAAGCGCGGCGGTTCAAGACCACACTCGAGGGCCCACCACCGTCCAACGCGCCTGACGAAGTCGCACTCGAAGAGGCAAACACCACGCTTCTGTACGAGCTCGAGCGGAAACGCGATGCGAACCCGTCGGTGCACCTCGACGTGATTAGAGCCGCGCTCGAGCATCAAGGGCTCTGGCCGCCAGCGGCATCGCTGCACCTCCCAGACCTCTTCATCCCGCAGTACGAGCTCGACTTGCATATGGAGCCACTCGGCGATGGCTTCATCGGTCAAATCTACAAAGCTGAGTGGGGACGAGAGCGCCGCGTGGTCGTAGTCAAGCTCTTCTTTCTCGACACGCGCCAGCTCCAGCCGCCGTTTCTGACTGAGACAGCGACCTCGAGGCGTCTGCGCCACCCGCGCTTGCTCGAGTTCGTTGGCTCGAGCCACGTGGGCAAGCCGCTCTTCACGGTCATCGAGTACGCGAGTCGGGGGAACTTCAAGAGCTACTTTGCTGATCCGGCGCACAGCGGTCGGTTCTGGCAGCTCGTGCACCAAGCTGCCGAAGGTCTCGTGTTCCTACATGCGAACAACGTGATCCACGGCGCAGTGCGATGCGAGAACCTCCTCATTGGTTCGGACGAAAACGTGCGCGTGAGCGACTACGGCTTCAGCGTCGTGCGCCGCATGTCGGTCGGTCGGAGCTTGAACAACGACTCGTCGACGATGCGCTGGAGCGCTCCCGAGTGCTTGCTCGAGATGGGCGAGAGTGGCGCGCCGTCGCACTTGACCGATGCGTACTCGTTTGGCATGGCGATCATCGAAGCCAAGACGCAAGCAGAGCTGTGGGCGTCGGTGATTCTCGACGATGAGCTCTATGATTGTTTCTGTGACGACGCCGGCGGCTACCCTCGTCCAGAAGGCACTGTCTTCAGCGACCGCGAGTGGCACGTGGTCGAGGCGCTGGTCGCGTTTGACCCGACAAAGCGCTCGAGCATCACGGCTATGCTCGAGACGCTGGGCAAACTCGCGCACGAGGAGGCTGAACGCGGCGCGTGCCGAACTGCTGCATGCACTGAATCGCCCAAGATCGCGTGCGCATGTGGCCACGCAAACCCGCCTGGCAACAAGTTCTGCGGCGAGTGCGGCGATCGGATGCCATCGCCAGCGCCAGCGGTGGCGCCATGAGAGCGAGTCGGGATCCAGGCCACTCGTCTGGTGTCGTTGCTGTGTCGAGTCAACTGTACGTATCCAAAGCGTTTGAGTGTGCCCATTCGAGTTCACGTCGTTCGTGCATCTGCTCTCGTGGGTGTGTGTTCCTGTCAAGTGTTGGCGCTCCGTCAGCCAACGCGCGAGTGCGTCAAGCGCCGAGCTCTCGAACGCATTTGATCTTGAGAGGACGCACCACACGTCAGCCGTCGAGTGACGGAGCGACTGTCAAGAGCGTGGAGACCGTAGCGCCATATTCACTGAGTGACGCGAGAGAGCACACGAGTCCTTTCATTCGTTCATTCATTCGCTCTTTCGTTCACACCCTCTGGTCTACGCACAGGCACTCTACATACAAGCACGAACGGGGGAGCGCCAAGTCGCCCGGTGCGTGCTACGGCGAGCTGAAGCGCCAGATCACTCTTAAGCACCTACGGCTTGCTCACGTCGTGGGCCGACGCGGTCTTGCGGTACGTCCCGAGGCGCTCGCCGCAGCGGCCGCAGAAGACGTTGTCGCACGGCACGGCGTACTGGCACTCGGGACAGAGGCGGTCGTGGCGCAGGCTGTTCAGACGCATCTCTTCGCGCTCCTCTTCATCCGCGAGCTCCTTGAGAATGTCGATCGCCTGCGAGAGCTCGATGCGCTCGGCGATGTCGATCGCACACAGACGCGTGACGAGGTCCCACTGCTTGTCCGTGAGTCCGTCTGGACGCGGGTGGAACGTGCCTTCCAACAAGTTCTCGAGGATCGTGTCGTCGTCGTCCAAGCCCCACGGCGCTTCGCCCGTCACGGCTTCGATGATGCACATGCCAAAGGCGTAGACGTCGGACTCGAGGTGCGGGTTCACGTCGTCGCCTTCGCCCGTGAGGCACTCGAGCGCCTTCCAGCGCACGGCGTCGGTCTGCGGCTTGGTCGAGAGCCCGACCGACTGCGACCGGATGAAGCTAAAGCCAAAGTCGCAGATCTTGGCCAAGCCGTCGGCGCCGACGAGGAGGTTGTTGCACTTGAGGTCGCCGTGCACGACCTTGTGCTTGTGCAAGTACTCGAGTCCGCCGGCCGCTTGGTAGAAGAGCTGCCACATGTGGCGCTTGTTGTCCGGGTCCCGGAAGTACGAGACAAAGTTCCCGTGCGTCGCGTCTTCGCAGACAAAGAACACGGGCGTCGAGACGTGGCAGCCGCCAAAGAGCTTGATGATGTGCGGGTGCTCGAACTGCGACCAGAGCTCGGTCTCTTTCAAGAACGTCTTCTGCGCCGACTCGCTCTCCATGAGCAAGCGCTTGATCACGACCTTGGCGCGGCCCCACGTCCCGCGGTGCACCGTGCCGTACGACCCAATGTCAAAGTACTCGTCCGGGCAGTTCACGTCGTCGCGCGGGATGAACCACGTGGGGATCTTCGGCACGCGCGCCTTGGACGTCCGCACGACCGACATGAACGTCTGCCGCATGAGCGCCACTTGCTCCGGGCCGTTGCCGTGCGGCTGCATCTCGATCTCGTACTTGAGCTCCGTGAGCGCCTCGACGAGCGCGCCGCCGTGGAGCTCCGAGCTAATGAGGTGCGTGTTGTTCACGAGCTGCTGCATGAGCTGGCGCTGGATCTGCTGGTCGCGCTCCCACTGCTGCCGCCACGCCGACATCTCGGCAATGTGCACGAGGTTCAGGAGCTTGAAGAGGAAGTCGATCTCCGTGTGGAACTCCTGGACCTCCTCCGCGAGCTTCCGGCTCGACGCCAGGCGCGACAGCAGCTTTTTGCGCGAGTGCTTCTTCAGGAACGCCATGAAGTTCACGATCGCATTGCCGTACTTGGGCAGCACGTTGTTCTCGCGCAGCATGTGCTCGTCCTGGATCTTCTGGAGCTCGTCCCAGACAAACTGCAGCCGCTCAAACACGCGGCGGCACATCACTTCGTTCTCCTTCATCTCGTAGCAGAGGTTCCCGAGCGTGTCGAGCGCCGTGAAGATCGTGCTCCCGATCCCCGGCACGACGAACTCGATCACGAGCGCGAGGACGTCTTTCGCGGACATGGTCGTCGTCGTTTAGAGGAGCGAGCGAGGGGCGGCGTGGTGTGCGGGCGGTGGCAAAAGCGGAAGTGCCGATCGCGACGCACACATGCGAGCGGATCGCATTCGCGCCAGAGCCACACAGACGAGCAACTGGGTTCACTCACTCGAGCGGCTCATTTCTGGCGAAGGAGAGGTCCAGTCACACACACACACGAGCGCTGATTTCTTCACTATCGCAATTGTTGTGTGAATCCATCCCGAATTCGAGGAAGGAAATACAAAAACAAGGCTTGCTGTCCCGCATTGAAAAAAGTCGCTTCGACCTGAGTCATGATTTTTTTCATTCCTGCTTCCTTCTGCTTCTGCTGTCCTGCGTGAAAGGAAATGGCGGAGAGCAGGTCGATGGCGATGCCGGCTGTGTCGGCGACGGCAGCGCTGCGCGATGCAACGTCTACGAGTGGTAACGCGCATGACGCCTCCTCGCTCGATGGCGATGGCGACCGCCGCGAGACCGAGTGCGAGCGCGATACGATGGAAGCGTCGCTCGAAGACGCCAAGTGCAGCCAGGAGCTCCACGCTGCTGTCAAGAGCGGCGATCTTGCCGTCGTGCAGCAGCTCTTACGCGACAATGGAACGCTCGTGCGCGATGAAGACAGCGACGGGAAGCTCCCGATCCACTGCGCCGCGCACCGCTGTCTTGACGGTATGGTGACGCTCTTGCTCGAGCATGGCGCGGAGATTGATAGCTGGGATCGCGCCGGCAAGTCGCAGCTTGTCTGCGATGCTGAGAACGGGAACCTCGCAGCAGTCGCGCTCTTGCTCGATCGCGGGGCCAAGGTGGACGGACCGAGTCTCGGAGGAACGACTGCGCTGTTTGCTGCTGGAGCACGGCCACGTCGACATCGTGCAGCTGTTGCTCGACCGCGGCGGCAGCGTCGATGCGACGGACGAGCACAACCGGACGCCGCTGAGTGCAGCAGCCAAGAGCGGGCGCGTAGAGTGCGTACAACTACTCGCCGCCAGTGGCGCGGCGATGAATACAAAGCAGAAGCTTGGACGAACGCCGCTGCTGCTCGCTGCAAGCAACGGCCACGTTGACGTCGTCGCAGATCTGCTTGAGCGCGACCCCACTTTGATCGCGGACCGAGACGCTAACGCGTAAACGCCGTTGCACGCAGCAGTCGGCAACAACCGCGAACCGGTCGTCGAGCTCTTGCTTGCAAAGACCGCGCACGTCGACGAGCGCGGACCGCACGGTGCAACGCCGCTCTACCTCGCAGCGCAGCGAGGGTACGCAAACGTTGTGGCATTGCTGCTCAAGCGCGGCGCTGCAGTGGACGCAAAGCACGGTGACGGCAAGACGCCGCTGGTCGCAGCGACCGAGCGAGGGTCGACCCCTGTCGTCAAACTACTGCTCGACGCTGGCGCATCGGTTCGTGGCCACGATCCCGGCGCGGACTCGCCTTTGCTCGTCGCAGCGACGAAAGGTTTGCTCGACATTGCCACGATACTGGTCGCTCATGACGCTGCGCTCGTGAACGAGGCGAACCGCAGTGGTGTGACGCCACTCATGGCGGCGGCGCGACACAGGCGCGTCAAGATCGTCAAGCTGCTTGTGGACGAAGGTGCTCGCATCGACGACACGCAGAAGTATGGACGCACTGCACTCATGCTCGCGATCAGCAACCTCCATCGCGATGTGGCGAGGTTCTTGATCGAACGCGGCGCGTCTGTGAGCGTAGCGGACATCGCAGGGTGGTCGCCGCTGCACATCGCCGCAGGGACCAAGCAGCGGGACATTGTGCAGCTCCTGATCAACCGAGGCGCTTCGGTCGAAGCTATGAGCAAAGCCGGCACGTCGGTACTGGATCTTGCGATCAAGAAAGGAGCGGATGTCGTGATCGATGTCTTGGTCGAGGCGCTAGCGCGTGTGCGCGGGACGCCACCAGACTACGCGGCGCTGTTCGCAGGTGCGGGTCGATCTGGGCGACTCGCGCTGCTCAATTCGCTGCGGCAACGCTACCGCGTGTCACTCAACGCGTACGCTCCTCATTCAGACGGCGAGACGGTCTTGCTCTGGCTGGTACGCTGGAACTTCTCAGGCTACTTCAAACTCCTTCTCCAAGACAGTGTGGCACAAGCACTTCCGGTGACCGAAGCCTCAGAGACGACCGAAGCCTCAGAGACGATCGGAGCACCAGCAAACAGAGATGCGTCGCTGTTCGCTGTGACGCTCACGTCATTGGCAGCACTCTGTGGCAGCAAAAGCAAGCCAGAACCAATGCACGCCAGTGTCGTCGTGCGCCTGGTCGACATCTGCGCGACACTGGCCGTACCAGGTGCTGCGCAGTGGAGCAAACCGAAGCTCAAGACGTTTGCAGCGATCGTGTTTCAATTTGCGCGGCAGCTGCTGCAGTACAAGCGGCGACCGATGATCGCGCGGTTCATCACTGCGAACACCACTCTCAGCAATCTTCGCGACTTGCACGAAGAGATCGACAACTTCATGACGCTGCTCGAAGTGTCGTCAAGCGAAGGAGTGCACACTCACTGGCGAGACTCGTTGCAAGCCGCATGGGCGGACCAGTGCAAGGAGTACTACAGTGTCCTCGGCAATCATGGCAGGCTCGCTGCTGAGCTCGAGCGCCAAGAAGACCGAGACAGCGCAGTCGCGCATCTCAGGTTCCTGCTGTCGAACCGCAGCAGCAGTGACGAGATGGATAAAGCCGCAGTGCAGAGCGCGATTCACCAGCTCCTTGGTGTCGACGGCGACAGTGGCTACTCGGACCAGCGACTCCCGACATGGTTTGTCAATCGCTACAACATTGAGTTCAAAGACTCGCGTCTCGTGCGAACGAGCCAGTTTGTCAAGGGCCAGTGGCTGCGGTCGGCAGTGATGATTGGCACGTGCAACCTCGAGCTCGAGCAGTTCGAAGCTGTCGCGACCGCGTGGAAGCGCTTGGGACACCCAAACGTCATGGATCTCTACGGCGCGGTTCACGTCGGCCAGCCTCGCCTCTTTGTCTGCTCGGAGCACCGCACGCTGCGCGAGTACTTGCGGATCCCCCACCAGCGCGCTACGATGTTTGAGAAACTGCACGAAGCCGCGCAAGGCGTGTTGTTCCTGCACAAGCGCGGCATTGTCCACAGCCACTTGACGACGGACTGCATCTTGGTCGGCGACGACAACAAAGCCAAGATCGGCGGTCTTGACCGCGTCGATGCCAGTGTCAAGCGCGTGTCAAGCGTGCGCAAGCACGACGCCGCTGCGTGGACAGCGCCTGAGCTCGCGCGCGGCGAGGCTCCGTCGTTTGCGTCCGACATCTACGCGCTTGGCGTGTGCATCTTGGACATCTTGACTATGACGGATCCGTGGCGTGTTCGCTTCGGAGTGCCATTGCGCCATTACTTGCTCGCGAGCAGTGCGGACCCGCCGCCAGGCGTCACGAGTCGCAGCCACTGGAACTTGATCAAGGAGATGTGTGCACTGAACCAAGCGCAGCGCGTGGACATGGGCTACGTCGTGCCGAACCTCGGGTACTTCGTCTCGCACGCAGAGATGGACGAGCACTGCAAGTCGCAGAACGCGCCAGTGGCTGCTGTGAACGACAAGGTACGTGCGTGATGCGCCTGGGAGTGTCTTGGTCATGGACCATCTGTGCCAAGCATACCCTGACACTCGTGCCTGAATGGATATGTGTGTGCTGCGACCTCAGACTGCTCCAGTCGACTTGATGTCCTGGATCGATCCCGCCATGTGTCGAACGATCCCAGCGACGCTCGAGAGCCTGCGCGAGAAATGCAGTAACTTTGACGAGTCGAAGGACATGGCCGAGCACATCCACGCGCGCTTGTGCGAGGTGTTTGACCGTCTCGTGTCAACCAGCAAGTCGAACACGAGCATCGAGGCCGAAGCGTTCGTTGACGTTGTCCGTGGCTTTGATCGCTCGCTCAAGATGGGGTGGTCGGACACCTCCAAAGCCAAGCTCCTGGCGAGCCAGAAGAAAGTGTTTGGCCACCACGCGTTCCACACGAAGATCGACGCACTGCTCGATATGCTGAAGGTGCCGCTCGAGGACCCCGTGCGCCAGTGGCGTGGCAAGTACAACGAGCAGGTGAAGCAGCTGAACCTGCTGGTGAAGAGCCTCCACCAATCGGGACACCCAGGAACGTCGCACATCATATCGGTGCACAGCATCCACTCGATCCGGCACGGAGCCTTCGACTCGACGCCCGCAGTCACAGTGCAGTCTCGTGCCGGCGCAGACGACCGCGAATGGTTTCTCCACCTGAGCGAGATCGACTACAACCCGACCGACACTGTCGGCACTGGTGGCTTTGGGACGATCTGCCGAGGTGTGTGGATGCAAGGGACGCAAGTCGTGATCAAGTTCATCACGGACGAGGCGAACGCGAGTGCGAGCGTGAACCCCGACCTGTTTCTGCACGAAGTGCGAGTCTGGTACCAGCTTCGCCATCCGCACGTTGTGCGACTCTGGGGTGCATGCGACAAGGGCAAGCGGTACTTTGTGTGCGAGTTCGCGTCGCACGGGACGCTGTGCGCGTACTTGACGAAGCAACATGCGCGCGTGACCAAGGGCGAGCTGACGGAAGCCAAGTTGCGGCGCCGCAAGTGGGAGCTCCTGCGCGACGCAGCGCTCGGTCTCCAGTACTGCCACGAAGCGAACGTGGTCCATAACGACTTGAAGGGCGACAACATCCTCGTTGGCGACGACGAAAAGGCCAAGCTGACCGACTTTGGTCTGAGCTGCAAGCCGGGTGTCTTTGAGCTGACGTTCAAGAAGACCGCCAAGATGGGTGCGCTCCAGTGGAAGGCACCAGAGTACATGACGGCCGGCAAGCCGACGTTCGAGTCCGACATCTACTCGTTCGCCATGTGCATCATCGAAGTGATGAAGGGCGGACACCCGTGGGGATCAACGAGAGAATGCGCAGTGAAGTTCCACGTACGCAAAGGCAAACTTCCACCCAAGCCAGACGAGATGTCGGCTCGCGAGTGGGATCTGATCAAGCTCATGACAAAGAAGGAGCCGAAGCAGCGCGTGGGGATCGCGTTCGTCGTCACGAAGCTCAACGAGATCATTCAAGACGACGATGCAGTCGCCAGTGCAGCTGCGACGACGACGACAGCCACAGCAGCGACTGCTGGTGCGCCGACTACGACTGGCGCGACAACGGAGCTGTAGTCGTGAGTGAGTGTGTGCATATTTCTTCTTGCGTGGCTCCAGCAGCGTCGGGGGGTCTCCATGTGTCGGTTCAGCCTCAAGTCACTGGCAGTCGCTCGTCCTCTCAATTCGAGCCGAAGGATCTTGTTCGCGCCACGCGTCCTGTCGATGGCAAGTGACACGATGTCGACTCTAGAGACGTTTGAGGGTATTCGACACATTTAGATCTTTCTATTTTTAGCCAAGTGGTCGTTATAAACCAAATACTGGCCCAAATAAATCATGTTTGCTTTCGATAGATCAAAGCGCTCATTCGCCAAGCTGCCGCCTTTTGCGTGAAGCAGCAAGAGCGCTCGAGAAGCCCCAAGCTCGCACGTCCAACCACCACCACCACCACCCTCTCTCTCTCTCTCCGCCATGGACATGCAGCGCTCTGAAGCTACCCGAGTCGCTCCGCACGCTGCGCCACCGCACAAGGCGGTGGCGATGCCATCTTCGACTGTTGCGCGTGGGCAGAGTCTATCGGACGAGTCGAAGGAGCATTCGCACCTTCATGTCAACCCACCACGTCCAATCTCTTCGCCATCGGAAGGGAACATACCGTCTGGACGAGGAGGCGAAACATACATGCAATCTGCTGCCGACCGCAATGCGGCGGCGACGCCCTCCATGAACACTCGTGCGCGCACGCAGCGTCCTTCAGACGACGCCAAGGAACTCCCAGACCTCATCCCTGCCACCTCCGCGTCGCCATCAGCAACAGCATTAGCCGGAGCTCCATCGTCAGCATCCATAGAGAACCAAACAGGTGCAGGTGCAACCGACACGAATCGGCGCGCCGCCCGAGCCGCAAGGCGCACGGAGCTGTCGCGCAAAGCAGCGGAGACACCGTCGACTGCGTCACGTGCGCGCACGCGCGGTCTCGCCGACTTCCTCGTGCCTGGGATGCTCGACCTCTCGATCGCAAATGCGCTGGCGGTGCTAAGCGACGTGTGCTACCGCCTCCAAGAGAGCCAAGTGCTCGCGCAGCGGCTGTACAACCGCATGCTGTTTCTGCGCGGCGAAGTGGAGAACAAGACGCTCGGGACGCGCATCCAGAGCGACGTGATCCTGCGCTTCGGCGAGCAGGTGGGCAAAGCGAT
>JAASFT010000101.1:0-41571 GCA_023333885.1 Globisporangium parvum
CAAACCAAGGTGCAGCGACTCGAGCGTCGTCGTCTCTCAAGCACTGAGACGCTGGGAGGCGACCTCAGTGACGAAGACGGAAGAACAGCAGCAGCTCTGTGGAGACGCGGATGTAGAGTGACCTGAATGGATGGATGGACAACGCTGCTGCTGCTGATGATGATGGTGTCTCCAACCCTCGCACGGAGCTTTCAACCTCAGTCACGTCTTGCGCAGTCTCCAGTTCATCCATGGAGGCTGGGAGGCTGTGGATCTGCGTCAAGGGATATAGTACGTCGCAGTCGACTGCACCTCGCGGTCGTCGTCGTGGTGCCCAAATGGCTCACGCACTACCGATGCATCTCTGGCGAAGTGTCTGACTGGTGGTGGGTCGTCCTAGTACTGTGCGTCGTCTGACGTCTCCGAGTCTTCTCGCGGTCGCTTGCCGCGCGGACTTCGCGCACCCGTCGCGAGTGGCGACGCACCGTACACGCGCTGCGCGTACGACGCTTTCATGCCGGCCATGCAGCGCTTCAGTGCGATCTTGTGGTCCACGATCGGGAACGGATAGTGCTTGCCGATGAGGCACCCTGCGGCGCGCTGGACGGTCATCGGCGCTTTCCACGGCTCGTAGATGTACTTCACAGGCATCTTCTTGAGCTGCGGGATGTACTTGCGGATGAACTTGCCTTCCGGGTCCCACTTCTTCCCAAACGTCGACGGCGAGTAGACGCGGAAGTAGGCCGAGAAGAACGCGCTGCTGCTGAGCCAGAGCCAGTTGCCTGCGTTGATGCACCAGTCGTGGTCAATGAGGCGCTCCTGGAAGACTTCGAGGCCGCGGACCCACGAGATGTAGAGGTCACCGCGCGTGAGGAAGCACGCGACCGAGTGGCGCGCCAAGTGGTGCATCCAGCCCTCTTGCTTGAGCTGGAGCATGATCGCGTCGATCCACGGGTAGCCAGTCTGCCCTTCTTTCCAGGCTTCAAACTGCGCGCACGCGAGCTTGTCGTCGTCGGTCATCTCGGCATCCGTGGCGGGGATCGTGTGCCAGCGCCAGTCGATCTGGAGACACACGGGGTTCTCCTCCATCTTGTCAAAGTACGGGTTCGCCCGGCCGCTGCAGTGGAAGAACTCGCGCCAGAGCAGTTGGCCGTCGAGACTCACAGGCGGCGCCGACGACGCCTTCTTGTGCCGCTCCTGGATCTCGCGCACGCGGTGGTAGAACGTCCGGGGGCTCAAGCACCCAAAGTACAGGTACGGACTCAACGACGTCGTCGACGACGACGGCCGCGTCTCGGCTGGCGACGTCTTGGGCTTTTCAAACCTCACGACGCGGCCTTCGTTCTTGCAGTACTCGTTCAGGATCGTGAGTGCGATCGCTTCGCCGCCGTAGATGAACGAGTGCTGCTCGATCTGGTCGAAGCCAAACTCTGTGACCTCGGGGATCGTAAACTGCTGCTCCGGACCGCCGAGGACGCTCAGTTCCTTCCGCACGTCTGCGTCGGCGCGCTCTGGCGCGCTCCAGTAGTCCACGACTTGCTGGTACAGCTCACTCGGGAGGCACGCAGGCTTTGGGAGCGTCTCTGGCGCCACGAGCGGCCGCAGCGGCGTTGGGAACGTCGCAATGGCTTTCAAGAACGACGTGTACGTCTTCGGGGCGCGACCGTAGTTCCGATCGATGACTGCTTGGAGGTCGTACAGTGTACAGCCGCTCGTCGTCTCAACGACCACGTCGTGGCGCGCCGCGACTGCGCGCACGCGGTCGTCGCGCGCGAGCGCAAACGGCTCGTTCACGCTGTCGAAGAAGAGGTGTGTGATGCCCCACGCTGGGATCACGCGCGCGAGTACGTCGACCGAGTCGCCGCGCGCAATGAGAAGGCGCGAGTCGCGCGCCGCGAGCGCGTCGGACAGACCCGAGACGCTCTCGATCATGAACTGGAACCGGTTCACGCCGCAGAGCATGATCTTCGGGCGGTGCATGATGTAGAGCGGGATGAGCGTCATGTTGATCTCGCGACAGCGCTCGAGCGCTGCGTGCAGGGCCAAGTTGTCGTGGATGCGCAAGTCGCGGCGGAACCACACGAGTGCGCGGCGCGGACGCGACGCCCGCGCGTTTGCAGCGGCCGCACGTGCAGCCGTGGCTTTCGGCGACATGGGGCTCGAGGCTTTTGCCTCTTCGCTAGTGTCTGCGTCGGCAGTCGCGAGCCGCGCGAGTGCGTGTTCGTGCGCGAGCAGCTGGAGCTCGGCGAGGTGCTGGTCCTCCTCGGCTTGCAGTGCCGCAGCGATTGCAGCATGCGTGGCTTCGATGTCGGCGTCGAGCGCAGCGAGCGAGTCGCTTTCTGTCGCATGTGCGGCATCGCCAGCCGCTGCTGCTGCTGCTGCTGCTGCTGGTGGTGGTGGTGGTGGCGGTGGTTCCGCTGGCGTCGTCGTGGCGCCGAGCAACCGCAGCAGTTCGTCCGCGTCCGGGTCGTCCATCGCAGCGAATTCATTGTGGTTCGCGAAGCAGATTTGTGGGTGCGCACTTTGGCGCAAACATACGATTCACTCGCTTACATGCGCGCTCTGTGCCTTCGTGTGCGCGAACGCTGTTTCAGCGACTCGAAAGTCGTGTCGATCGATCTTATGATCGACATGGAGACAATCGAATCACATTCGATTGAGATGTTTTGTTCCTCTGTTCGTCTCAATGGAAGCAACAGCGTGCGGACATAAGCGAAAGTGAAGCCCTGCGAATTCGTTGGCATCATGATCGATCGATCGATCGATGGTCATCCACCATCTCCTCGTCTTCTTCGAGACGGGGCGTGGGCGTCTTGTCCTGGTGTGGAGCGACCAAGCTCGCGCGCGATAGCTGCTGCCGGCGGTCCTTCTCTCTTGCTCTGGCGTCCTTTTGGCGGTCAGCTCATGCGAGTCCTCGGCGAAATGTCCAATGTCCTCGGCTAGTCCCAGCACCACCTCTCTCTCTCAAGTTCACTCGCGCTCCTCTCACGACTATGTACCACACGCTCAGGCATTTGGCTGACCAGCACATCGCAAGTCGGTTCTCTGACTCCACTCGCTCGCTCACTCAGCCGACCAACGACTGAGCTCGTCATCGACATCGAATTCGAGGCTGCGATGCGCGTTCACTCATGACCGAACGACATCGAACTCCTCGTGCGAACGCCGCGGAAGTCTCGACACAGAAGCAGATCAGACCCTCTGGTCGCCGCGCACATGCCATCGCAACGTCCGCCGCTGAACACCGTCTCGCAATCTCGCAACTCGAATAAGTTAAGACACTACTCGCTCCACTTCACGCTTGCCTCGCTCTTTCTCCTACGTCTACATCGCAGCACGTCATCCGTGCGCATGCGTGCGCTTCCCCAGCAGTTGGTGCTGCGCCGCCGCGCCGAGTGCTGCACCTTTCGGCATCACGGACGACTTGCTCCGCGGCCGACCACTGCTGCTGCTTCCACTACTGCTGCTATAGCTCGCAAGACTCGAGTCAACGCGGCGCTCCGCGTCGGCACTGTCGCCGTGATGAGCGCGTCCGACGCCTTCAACGCAGCGCTTCGACACAGTCGTGTGGTCCACGATCGGGAACGGGTAGTGCTTGCCGATGAGGCACCCGGCCGTGCGCTGGACACTCAGCGGCGCCTTCCACGGCTCAAAGATGTACCGCGCCGGCATCTTCCGGAGCGCTGGGATGTACTTGCGAATGAACTTGCCTTGCGGGTCCCACTGCTGGATGAACATCGACGGCGAGTGCACGGCGTTGTAGTCCGAGAAGAAGCAGCTTGAGCTCACCCAGAGCCAGTTGCCAATGTTCAGCGGCCAGTCCAAGTCAATGAGCTTCTCTTGGAAGAAGTGCGCGCCGCGGAGCCACGAGATGTAGAGGTCGCCGCGCGTGAGGAAGCACGCAACCGCGTGGCGCGCGACGTGGTGTGCCCATCCCTCTTGCTCAATCTGCCGCATCACGGCGTCGATCCACGGATAGCCCGTGCGGCCAGTCATCCAGCTCTGGAGCTGCTCCATCGCGACTTTCGTCTCGTCGCTCCAGACGGCGTCGGACGGCGGCACTTGCTGGAGCTTCCAGTTGATCTGCTTGCAGAGCGGATTGAGCTCCTGCGAGTCAAAGTGCGGCACGCCGACGCAGTAGCAGTAGAAGAACTCGCGCCACATGAGCTGGCCGTCGAGCGTCACGGGCGCGGGCCCTTTCAGACCTGGGAACTTGAGCTGAATGAGCATGACGCGGTACAGGAACTCGCGCGGACTCACGCACCCAAGCGCCACGTACGCACTCAGCGCAGTCGTCGACGGCTTCTCGACGCACGCAGGCGACGTCTTGGGCTTCTGGAACAGCCCCACGCGCTCTTCGTTGGCGCAAAAGTCGGCGAGCATCGCGAGACCGACTGTCTCGCCGCCGTACAGGAACGAGTGCACAGCTGGCGCAGTGTGGCCGAATGCCTCGAGTCCTGGGATCGCAAACGGATCGGCGCGCTGCCCGGCGATCACCGATCCACTGAATGCCAAGTACGTGCGGCAGTACGCGTCGAGCATGGCGTAGAGCTGGTCTTTCGACAGCGACCAGCCGGGGACGAACTCGGGCGTTGGTGTTGGCAAGCTCGGCTGCGGCAGCGCGTCGACGAGCTTGAGGAAGTGCGCAAACTCTGTCGGCGGCTCGCCGCCGTTCAGCGCAATGACTGCGCGCGGGTCAAACAGCGTCTGGCCGTGGCACGACGCGACGCGGACGCCAAAGTGCGTTGCGATTGCGCGCACAGCGTTGTCTTGCTTCACGCCGAACGCCATCACCGCGTCTTCAAAGACCAGGTCGGTGATGCCCCAAGCGGGGAACACGACTTTGAAGACCTCGGACGCCTCGCCACGGAGCACAACGAGCCCAGAGCGGCGCTGCTCGAGGCTCTGCGACAGGTCGTGGACGCACTCGAGGAGGAACTGGAACCGCACGGCGCCGCAGCGTTTCTTCACTGGCCGGTGGATGATGTAGATCGGAATGATCTCCGTGTCGTCGAGCGCTGTCATTGCGTGCTGCAGTGCGAGGCTGTCGTGCAGTCGCAAGTCGCGGCGGAACCACACGAGTGTGCGCCGCCGTCGCCGCACTCGTGACGGCGCTGTACGACTCGCGCCGGCGTGCTGGGCATCGAGCACGTGTGCTGGCGGCTTGAGCCGGAACTGCGAGTCAGTCAGTGCTGTGTTCGCGCCGTTCACATCACTATCATCATCGAACGGCAGTGGGTACATGTCGGCGTCGACGTCCATGGCGCTCGACAGCGCAGCGTCGTCGAGGTACTCGAGCGCACTTGGGCTCCACATCGATGGGTCGTCGTCGACTGCCATGCCGCCCATGCTCTCGTCTGTGAACGCTGGCACCGGTACTGGGGATGCAGCAAAGTGCTGCTGGAGCGCGAGACTGTCTGCGGAGCTGCTGCTCGGTGGAATTGCTACTGCGCTCGGCGTGGATGTGCCAGACGGCAGGGATGCTGTCGAGTGGTTCGATGCAGCGCGATGCAGCGGCAGCAAACGGCTCCAGCACAGGCGGCTCCGGGTCATGGAGGGTGCCACCGCCGCGCGTGCTCGTGCTTAGGCAGCTGTGGCGGCTGTGCACAGCACCGACGACCGAGAGTAGCGCGAGCGGTTCCAGGCGCTTGCCGTCGCTGCCTCTGCTGCTGCTGCTGCGGGTGTTGATGTGCTTGTCCGAGCCGTCGCGGGGCGTCGCGTGCCGTCGTCGTCGTCGTCGTGGCGGCAGCTAGCGGCGCGCAGAAGAAGCACTGAGAACGTCGGTCAGATGGCTCCTATCTGCGCGTGGTGTGCCGGAATTCAGTCGAGTTCGTTCGCCGTCAAAGCCGACATACAGCCGGCAAGTTGTTTTACAAAGTCACCAAGCGACCCATGTTCATCGAGCGAACTGGTGCGCTCTTGATTGCTCCGGAGCGCTGAGCGCTGAGCGTGCCAGCCGTCAGGAGCAGATCGATTGATCGGCTTGGCACTGCGCACGAGCAGGTCTGTCTCTCTGTTGTTGTTGTTGTTGTTGCGAGCGAGGCAGTGGAGGATGTCGTGTAACGCGAGTGCGCATCAAGATGGTAGTCAGGGTGTATGTATCTCGGTAGTACGACCGATGGAGCAAGTGTGCTGGAGCTCGCAGCACATCGTGCGTTTGCATCGATCCACCGAGCGTTGAGCTGCGAGTCTGGCGGAACGCCACGAGCGAGTTGCTCACGCATGCCGGAACGGAGACCATCACGACAGACTTGCTCGTCCATAGCGAAGAGCAAGTGTGCTGTGCCCAACACACGGCATACGGAGTGAGCAGTGCAGAGAATCAGTGGCAAGAGCGAGGACGGATGGTAGCGACCAGCGCATGTGTGGATTATGTCTTGTGTGTGTGCACGAGTACGTGCGGTGCGTAAGTGTGCATCGAGAGCAGCTCGTCGCTAGACGCCTGCGCGGAAGCAGTCGCGGAGCAAGAGCTGCAGCAGCTCGTCGCTCCCGAGCGTCGCGCACAAGTTCACACAGTAGGCTTCAAAGTGCTCGAACGCGATCGCGCCGTCGCCGCTGATGCCGCCGCCCGAGACCTCGAAGCTCGCGGCAAACTCCTGGAAGACAGCAGACGCCGTGGCGCCGCCAAAGCGCACGTCCGGGTGCTCCTGCGCTTGAAAGCTCTTTGCGAGCGCGGCCGGGAACACGCGGCCTTTCCCAGCTGCCTGGAGCGCACTGAAGACGCGCTGCGCGGCGTCAGCGCACGACGGACTCAGCGTGCCGAGTACGCACTGCAAGAGCTTGCGGATCGCGATGCGGCTCGCCGACGCGTGGCTCGTCTGGACGTAGCGCGCGCCGATCGTACTGCTGCTTGCGCCAGTCGCAGCGCTGCGGAGATCAAGCTCGCGCATTGCGTCCGGGAGCTGCTGGACGAACGCAAAGAGTGCGACGCAGCTCTCTTCGCTCAGCGTCAGTCCGAGCGTCGCGTTGAGGCACTCGCTGCAGTGGCGCGCCGAGATCGTGCCGGTCTTGGCGTCAATGTACTGCAGCGCGCGCTTGCGGAGCTGGACAATGTCACTCACGCGCTTCTGGCGCAGGCGGTACCGGATTGTGTGGAACAGGACGTCGCCTGGTGTTGTGGCTGCACCTGCCGCTGACGCCGCGACAGGATTGGCGTTGCTAGCAATCACTGCCGCCATCTCCATTGGCGCAGCGCTCGACGCTTCGCGCAGCGTCACGATCTTCTTCCCAGTCGAGCTCGCTGTTGGTGGTCCTCGAGTCGCTGGTGTGACTGGCACGTCCGTGAGGTCGAGACTGCTCGAGGACCCGACGACCCGTGCGATCGCACTACCACTGCTGCTGCTATTGGCACTAGCAGCGCGCTGGTCCTGCAGCTGCAGCCGCGCGTGCACGCCCTGAGGCTTCACGCCGAGGTCGTTCTCGACTTCGCGCACGACGTCCGTGCCGTCTGCGAGCGTCACGAGCACGCGCCGCGTCGTTGAGTTCGCGCACCAGCCCTCGCCGCCGCTGATGTGCCACGCATTGCGCATCATGAGCTCAAAGTAGTCGTCGTCGTCGATACTGGCGCTGATGTTGGCGTAGTACCGCGTCCAGTCGTCGAGTGTGACTTTGCCGTCGTGGCGGTCGTGCGCGACGTCAAACGTCTCGAGGAACTCGGTGAAGACGTCGTGCTCGGTCTTGCGACCCGAGAGCACGTCCGGGCGCTTGCGCGCGTCGTAGACGTCGACAATGTCGCTCACTTCGAGCACGCCGTTGCTGTCTTTGTCGAGGATGTCGAACGCCATGCGCACAAAGAGCATGCGGCGCTCGTTCATGGGCTCGCGGATGCCAGTGAGGAACTCCGTGAAGTCCACTGCGCCGTCGTGGTTCGCATCAAAGTACTGAAACAAGCTCGCCGTGTCGTGCGGCGCGACGTGGAGCTTGCTCTCCTTGAGCGCGCGCTGGAACTCGCTCAAGCTGATGCTGCCGTTCTGGTCGTCGTCCATGAGGTGGAACTTGCGCTGGAGCGAGATGAAGCCGACGACGCCCTGCTCTTTGAGCGCAGCGCGGAGCTGCGAGATGATGCGTCGGAGCTCCTTGGTCTGCTTGGTTGCAGCAAACATGCAGTTTGGCGCAGTTGGTCCTGCTCCATGGTGAGCTAGCGCTGGGTTGCCATGGCGCTGCTGCTGCTGGTGGTCGCGCAGGCCAGGCTGGAGGATCGCAAACGCTTGGCTGCTGCCATGACCAGACCCGCGCGGCACGCGGTAGACTGCGTTCGCAAGTGTGCGAGAGGGGGAGACTGGCGCTATGCCGCTCGCTCCAGCCGAGCCGCTTGATGCGTACAGGTCGTCGTCGAGCTGGAGGTGCGCGAGCTGCCACGTGTTGCGCAGCATGAGGTCAAAGAAGTCGTCGTCCGTGATGAAGAAGCTCACGTTCTGGTAGTACTGCTCCCACTGCGCAAACGAGATCTTGCCGTCGCCAGCGTTGTCGCTACTGCTCTCGACGTCAAAGCTCTCGAGGAACTCGTGAAAGACTGCGTCTTCGTCTTTCCGACCTGAGATCACTTCAGGGTGCTTGCTCGCGTCGTACGCCTGGACGATCTCGTTCGGCTCGAGCTTTCCAGATCCGTCGCGGTCGATCGTCTGGAACGCTGCTTGCACGAGCTGGAAGCGCCGGTAGTTCATCGGTTCGCGAATCAGGTTGAGCACAGCGTGGAGCGCGACGACGCCGCGGCGATCGACATCCAAGTGGTTGAACAGACAGCGCAGGTCGACGTCGCTGAGCTGGACATCAGCGAGTGAACCACCGACTGCGCGTTTGAACTCGGCCAACGAGACGAAGCCGTCGCTGTCGACATCGCTAAGACGGATGTTCCGACTGAGCTCGACGAGACCACGGAGTCCACGGTCCTTGATTGTCGCACGTACGCGGCTCAGCACTGAGGTCGTGCCAGCGTCGACTGTCGGTGCGGCGCTATGAGGCGGCGACACTGTCGAGCGCCGTAGGTAGCTGCTATTGCTACTTGGTGATGGCTGCCGAAGCGCTGGGTCGACCATGCACGCTGCGAACTGCGCGCCTTTGAGGAACTCGGTCGTTGTGTGTGCTGCACGCGACGAGACGCCGTCAAAGTTTGTGCCGGCGGTGTTCGCCGCATGCGTGACGCTGCTAGAGTGGTGCAGGCGTGAGGGGATCGACGATGGCAGCGCAGTCGCGACTGACAGCGAAGTCACTGCACTTGACGCTTTGCTGTATGTCGACGCCATCGCAGGGTTGCTCTCTTGCAGCGCTTGGAGCAGTGTCATCGATGCGCTCATGTTGCAGCCGCTGCTGTTCCCAGCAGTCCCGCGCATCGCGTCGTCTGGCATCAAACTCGCACCGGCGACTTCGCTGAGCGACGTGCGGCTCGTAGCTTTCCAGACTCGCTTCATGAGCAAGTCAAAGTACTCGTCGCTCGGGACATTGCCGCAGATGTACTGGAAGTAGCTCATCCACTGGTACAAGTTCACAAACGACGTCCCGCCGTGGCGCGTCGCGGCCTGGAACGACGTCTGGAACTCGTCGTGCACTTGCTCGACGCTCTTTTCACCGAACATCACGCTCGGGTGCCTCTGCGCGTCGTGCGCAGAGAGGATGTCAGCGTACGCGATGTACCCCACGTGCTTGCGGTCGAGGTGCTCAAAGACGCTCTGCACGAGGTCGAGGCGCCGACCTGTGAGCGCGCCGCAGACGAGGTTCTTGATCGCGTCTGGCGTGACTTTTGCGTCGTCGTCCTGCGCGATGTACCGCACGATCGCACGCGCGTCCTGCGAAGCGCGCAACGTGATCTAAGTAAGAGCGAACGGGCAGAGGCGGTGCGCATGTACACGGGACGCAGAGCGGATGCACAAGCATGGACAAGTGCGCACCACATCCGAGAGCGGGACGTTCGAGTCATTGAAGATGCGCTTGACGCTGCCTTTGCCTAGCCCGGCGTTCTCGCTCTGCGCAAACGACCGCTCGAGGTTCAGCCCGAGGCTCACCCACGCCCTGGGATCCATCGTATGTGTTTGGTGGTCAGAACAGCAGGCGTCAGTAAGCTGTATGTCGAGTCCAAGCGCATAGCAAAAGAAGTGTCAACAGCGTACATGATGCCGTCTGCGCGGAGCGCGGCGCGAATAGTCTCGAGGAGCTTGCTCAAGTCCACTTGCTCGGCGCTTTGCTGCTGCAGACTGTTCCACTGCGTGAGCGACGTCGGAGCTGGCGGCATGCTTGTCGAGACGCTGCTACTATTGTGTCGGAGCGCACTTCGATCGAGCATCGCTGCGCCGTTGCCTCCATGGAGCGTCATGCCTCAAGCGTGTCCGTATGGGCGTGCGCTGATGTCGCTTGATGCGAAGCTGGAATGGCGATGCTGCTTCGCTCCATCGACGCACCGCAAGTGGAGCGAGCGAGACGCGCTCGACTTGGAACGCGCGATAAGCAAGCAAACGCTATAAATGAGCTCCAGTCTGCTCATTGGTGCGCTTAATCTGTGCACCAATGACAGCGAGTCGGTCTCGATTTGGACCCAGATCCAACTCGCCAGTCTCCGAAATGGCGACAGGCAGGATGAGATGGCAACACACACCTGTCCACAGCAGTGTCTTCTTCTTCTCCTTAACGCATGTGTGCTGAGCGCGTGGATCCCAAGCGTTCGGCTTGATGATGCGAAGCGTATGCTGTATAGCGGGTCAAGAGTGATGATCACTTTGTTGAAGTGAACGTCATTCCCTTCAGCTGCGCAATGCAACGCCTCAACACAGCATGCGACGCGCAACACACTACGGAGCGTCACCCAATGCGCGCGCTCTGGAAGAGAATGTCAGGAAGCACTTCGGCGAGAGCCCCGAGTGCCATGCGTCCGCTCGCTTCGTCGTACTGGCAGCGCTCGCCTCGGCGTGAGCTGCTGCAGCTTCTTGACGACGCACCTGCTGCCGCCAGCTCTGCAAACACGCGCAGCGCAGCCAGCATCGCTGGTGACGGCAACTCAGACGACGCGCCGCGCAGTCCCAATACCGCTTGACTGCCGAGCGTCACCACGCGCTGGGCAAGCACACAGCGCAATGGACTTGCGCCAGCTGTAGTTGCATCCACGCGAATGTTGTCACACTCGGCCGCATCGGGCATTGCCATTGACGACAGCGCCGATACCGTTGCTGACTGGCTTGTCTCGAGCGCCAGTGGCAGCAAATGCAGCACTGCGACCGCACTCATGTGCGCATTCGTATCTGCAGCATCCAGCAACTCGATGTACATAGATCGGCGCCAGAGCTCCGAGTTAAAGCTCGCTGCAAACGCCACTGGCAGGAGTTGCCACACTGCTTGCCGTGACGCCGTGCTCTCTTCGTCTGCTGTGTCACATCTGGTCTCGTCGCTGCACTCGACGCCGCGTTCGACATTCAGCGTGTGCTGCCACTGCGGATCGTCTTGCAGCGAGACGATCGACGGCTCTGCGCCTCGCAACAAGTCGCACAAGAAGAGCAAGAGTCCGATGCGCACGAATGTGTGCGTAACACTCTCGAGACGTTGCATCTGCCGCACTGCGAGCACTGTTTCGTGGAACGGCGCGTCGACGCTCTTGCCGAACCAGATGAGCGGGATCCGGTCGTGCTCGAGCGCTTCGCGTAGCGTCTGCACGTGATCACTTGCACAGCGCATGATGGACGCGCTGAGCTCGCGCATGCCGCCACTGCCGAGCAGTGCACGCAGACAGTGGAGAGTGTCAATGCTGGCGTACTGCTCTGGACGTACACGCCCTCGTTGTTGCTGTGATGGCAGCGACGACGACGATGCTATTGATGCAGGAGGAAGCTTGGCAAAGCGTCGTTGACGCACTGACGCGATGAGCGCGCTCGCTGGCGCCGCGCACGCTTGATCGATCGTTGCGAGGTAGAACCAAGTCACGCGCTCGATAAAGTTGTACTCGCGCAGTTCAGCGGCCGCCGCAGTCGCCCACTTCTCCGTGACACTCACAGATGCTCGACTCTCACGCGCGAGCGTCCCGAGGACGACAGTCGTGAGGTCTACGAACGCAGCGTTCCGGAAGAGCTGCTGCATGCACGTGATGTAGCACTGGAGCTCAACGCGTGCGTGCTCGAGTCCGCAGCGCAGTCTGCCGTGTGCAAGCAATGGCGTTGACTGTGATGAGGTGCTGTCGTCCGAGAGTGTCACGAGTCCGCGCAAGAAGCGCTCGAGACAAGCGCACACGTGGCGCTCAACGAGCGCTGCGAGTCGTTGGGTCGTCGCAGAGGCACTGCGATTGCCTGATGCTCGCGCGTGAATCGCAGCTGTGAGCGCACCGAGCATCTCATCTGCTTCGATGAGGTCACTGAGTGGTCCAGATCGACCCATACTGCTGTCGACAGCCTGGCATGCGCCATGCTTGGTCTTGCTAGCGCCACTCCGCAAGCTCGCGATCGCGGATGGGAACCTCGACTCGGAGCTCTTGGGCGCGCTTGACGACGCGGCGAGACGGGACTCTTGACGCAACGACCGTTCTGCCTTGGCGCGCAGCGTGCTGCTGTTACCATCCATGGAACTAGAGCGAGTCGCGCCAGCGCCAGAAGACAGTTGCGACAGTCGACTGTGGTCGTGCAGCGCCACCTCGCACTGCACGACTGCGTCAATTGCCCGCTCAAGCTGCGTGCCGACAGCAGTCTCCATGCGCTCGTAGAGCGTCCGCATCGCCGCGATGTCTTCGCGCACTTCCGCGTCTTCAGCAACTTCGTCGAGCTCGTAGCGACCTGAGAGCGTCGCGTCGACCATGTCGAGCATTGCCAGCGCAGCACTTGCGCCGCTGCCACTGCGACTCGCTAGTAGCTGGTTGAACCGCTTCTCAATGAGAGATGCGAACCACCACCACTTGGCGAGCTGTACATGGTGTGCGAGCAGTTCGCCGGCAAACTCGACGTACTTGGAGTGCACGCACGCGCGCTCCAGGAGCTTGAGCAGTGCGGTTGGCAGCTGCACAGATGCAGATCGGTCTGCGAGCAGTGCAACGCTGAGCTGCCTCCACTCGCGACGCCACGACGACACTTTCCGGCCGTTCGCTGCGACGACGCCGTACCGTTCTTTGACAACGAAGCTGCTCAGGATCTGGTGCGTGCGGGGATGTGGCGTCGCCGCTGCGTCTGGCTCGCCAGCAGTGTCAGTCGCTGCAGTCGCAGCGCTACCTCCACTGCCGAGCAACTCGTGGATCGCATACACAATCGCATCGGCATCGCCGTGCGCGAGGAACTCTTCGTAGTAGCACTCGACAGTATCGAGACGCGAGTGCACCAGTGACCGGAGCGCCTGAGTGCAAGCCAGCAGATCGCCGAGCGCGCGCGCAGCGGTGTCGCTGGCAAACGCCACGCGAGCGCGCTGTATGTGCTTGGGTTTCACGTGCGTCGGTAGCAGGAGCTGCGTCGACTGGTCGTCGTGGCACAAGCGCCACTCGATCTCGCTTCGCGCTGTCTCACACGCAGCGAGGAGGACTGGAAAGAGCGGTGCGACGAGCGCTGGTGTCTGTGTCAAGAGCCGGATGCAGCTCTGGAGAAGCCACACGACAAGCTGTGCGCGCTGCACGTGCTGCTCGGCACAAGTGCGCAATGCGTGCTTGCTCAGCGCACTCATGAGCTTCTTGAGCGACACGTGCGAGCCAGGCGGCGATGACGAGTACGAAGATGCTGCAGACGACAGTCCAAGCACACTGCTGCTGGCGATGGTAGTGGTGCTGGTAGCTCCGCCTACTTGCCCTGTTGCTGCTGCAGTTGACGTAGCGGAGAGCATTGCGACGATCTGCTGGTAGAGCAACGAGTGGATGTTGACGACTACGCCGCGGTACACAGGCAGCACGAGTCGGTCTTGCGCAATGACGTGGACAAAGTCCCAGAGCTGCACCGAGCTAGCTGTCACCGCAGCGGCAGTGGTGCTACTGTTGTTGGTACGAGGAGCCGCTTTGAGCTGCTGCGGGAGACAGAGCGCAGTGCAGAGCACCCAGTCCTCTTGCGCGCGGCTGTAGAGCAAGTCGTCGTAGACCCCAAGCGCGGCGTACGCTCCGTGCGCAAACGTCTCGGCGTCAAAGACGCCCTGGTTCCGCAGCTGTGCGAGGTCGTGGCAGCCGATGAAGCTCTCGAAGCACGAGAGCGCAAGTGCCGAGAGGTTCCGTGCGATCTCTCCGCCGTCGGGGTGCTGCTGGAAGTCCTGTTGGATCTTCACGAGCGGGTTCGACCCGAAGCAGAGCACGTACTCGCGCAAGCGGTGGTCCACGTGCTCGAGCAGCGAGTACACCGTCGCGCTTGGGTCCGCCGCGCCAGCAGCAGCAGCAGTGCTGCTCGCAAACTGCGTGAACGTGTGCACCGCGAGGAGACTCGGGATGACGGCGCACGATGCCCAGAGCAGATGCACTTTGACGTACGTTGTAAGCGTATTGAGCAGCAGCGACGCAAGCAGTCGGTGCTTGTCGAACGTCAGGTACGCCGCCTCGGCAAAGAACTGCGTGAGTGCTCCCCACGCTGCGCGCTGCCAGTGGTGCACGCGCTTCATGAGGTGGAACATCGTCTTCGCAACTACTTGGAGTGTCGTCGCAGCTCTGTCCTGGACTGGCGGTGCCGGCAACTGCAGCAGTGCAAGCATCTTCTCGATTGGAGCAGGCTGCGCCGTGAGGAACTGCCGCCCAAAGACCTTGAGCGCGCTCTCGGTCTCGCTCGCAGCGAGGCACGCGCGGATCTGCTCGCCTTCGGCCGTTCGCTCTGCTTGAGCGCTTGGTGCGTGCTTGGTGTTGCTGCCCTCTGTCGCTACAACAGCAACAGTAGTGATCGCGCTCGTCCCTCGACGCGCGGGTGTGAGCTTGATGTAGTACGCGAGTCGCGCCATGAGCTCGTCAGCTTCATCGAGCAGTCACGGGAGCTCATCGAGCAGCGACGACGCCATAGTCGCGTGGCGAATGCGAGAGAGAGTGAGAGTGAGGCGTGAAGAGGCGAGAGCGCGAAGCGACGCTGACAGTTCTGGCCAAACGTTTGTATCGAGTGGCATCGTAGTACGATGGTCGCTGCGAGCACAAGAACACGACGCGAGAGCGAGCTGCCACGTCGGAATGGCGCTGCTGCGAGCCACGGACTCCACGAGCAAAAGGTGAGCGCAGCGTTCCGCGGACAGCAGCTCGCGGCTGTACCGTCCGACTTGCTCACGCTCAAGAACCTCGTGCACATCGACTTGTCGCGGAACCAGATCACGCGCTTCCCTGGCGCGCTCGTCGCCGCTGAGATGCTGCGACTCGAAGTCGTGCTGCTCCAAGACAACTTGCTCTACGTGCTCGAAGACGTCCTCGCGCTCGCATCGGCGCCGCGGCTGTGTGAGCTCAACCTGCTGAACAACCCACTGCGACTCCAGAACAACCGCGTGTACCTACTCGAAGCGCTCTTGAGCCAGCTCGGGAGCGACGAGAGCTTGCTCGTCATGGCACACAAAGACGAGCAGCTCAAGCTCTATGGCGATGACAGCAGTGCTGGCGCGCGCACTGCAGCATCGTCAGCAGCGGCGCTGCATCGAGGGAAGTCGCACCACCACCGTCGTCGCCACTCGGCGATAGCGATGACGTACCGGAAGAAGCTGCCGCGCAAGCTCGGGCTCCCGATGCTCATGAAGCTCAATGGCGACTGGATCACGGATCGCGAGATCAAAGACGTCGAAGACGAGTGCGGCCATGCGATCGAGTACTTTGCGCCGCGTGCGAGCAAGCCACTCTCGCACCATCAGCGCCTTGCGTCGGAGACCAGCTCAGTCGCGACGGCTACTGCAGCAGGAGCCGATCGCGATCTGTGCTACGCAACAAGCAAGACCGAGCCCATCAAGACAAAGTCGGCTCGGCCAGAGTCTGCTGCGTCGGAGGCACTCGCAGCAGGTCGCACGGACCATCGACGTTTTGACGGCAGCCGCATGACGATCAAGCAGATGGTGCCACTTGCGTCTCCACGCTGGCGTTGACGCAGAAGCAGCTCACTCACGCACTCGCTGCTTTGTCTGGGTCCGGTGTCTTGTGTGTCGCTGTGTGACGTGGAGCAGCTCCGGAACGAGGCGCGATCGGCTGCAGTCCCAGCTGCGCGCGTGATCCAGCGCTTCTGCATCGACGCTGACACGGGCAACGAAGTCGCAGAGCTCGAGAGCGATGGCGCTCGAGATTGTACAAGGCCGCACCAGAGAGCGAGTAGCAGTGGTTCGCTCGTCTCTGCCACCTCGTCCGGCATGGCGACAGCAGTGTCCGCATCGCCAGACGAGCACGACCAGAGCGAGCTCAGCGACCGAGCCGAGGAGCAAGCGATCATCCACCGCCTGTTTCAGAGCAGTAGCGACAGTAGCCACCGCAACCTCCTGCGGACTGCGCCGTCCAGTGCTTCAGGCCGGCGAGTGTCGGAGACGCCAGCATGCGACGACGCTCGCAGCAGCAGCAGCCACGCGACAGACTCTGTCATCGACGACGGGATGGAGGATGACGAGCTCGTCGAGCCGTGGAACTACCCGATCAGTACGTTCGATGCGCTTGGGAGTGAGGATCGGCAGTACGTGCGTGCTCGGAGCAAGCAGAGCGGCTCGACGCTCGAGCGCGACGACCACTTCTTCGCGTCCGGCGTCTTCCTCGACTGCGTCGCACAAGCTGAGCGCTCGCGACGGCTCACTGTGCGCGCCGTCGACTTGCTCAGTCAGCAACAACAGCCGCAGCAAGTCTCGCGACTCGAGCCCTCGCAGTCGACGCCAGCGCTGCCAATGTGCACTGCTGCCGCGACGCTCGTCGACAGCATGAACGCCAAGTTCTCGAAGCATCTCGACCAAGCGACGTACGAGGTGCGCGTGTCTCCACAAGGTCTTGTGCTTGCGTGAGGACTCCAGGCCGGCCGCCTCACGTGACAGCGCTGTCTGGCGTGTGCTCCCCATCACCGATAGAAAGTCCTTGCGTTCCAGGCGAAGCACCTCTCCGTCGACTCGCTCAACATCCAAGCAGGTGAGCACGCACTCGGCTGCTCGTGCTCTGCCCAGTCGCCGAGCTCACCGGTGGACTGAGTCCGTCTTCCCATCTCTCGCTCTCTCTCTCACGCTCTCTTGTCTGGCAACTATTCGCACAGCGGTGGGCGACTATTACCAGAGTGAGCACGTGCTACAGAAGCAACGAACGAACCAGCTCCTGAGCGCTGTACACGCAACGGCAGCGTCGACCGATCGCCACGTCCTGGCAACAACGACTGCTGCAATAGCTGCGGCTGCTGCGGCTGAAGCGAGCATCGAGGACTCGCTCAGCAAACTCAAGCTCCGGAACGCAGTCGACCTCGCCAACACGCTCATGGACCCGAAGCAGCAGAAGCGCATGCTCCAGACGCTCATTGACGCCGACACACAGGTGATTGAAGAAGAGCGCGTCGCGCAGGAGCAGACTGCACACAGGTTTCGCCTTGCGCTCATCCACGCGCGGCGGTACACTCCGAGCGACGCGAAGCAGATCGATGCGCTCGTGCGCAAGGTCACGAATACGTCAGCGTCGCCGTGGCAGCGGCGCAACTGGAAAGCCGTCGAAGTGCAGCGCGCGAGCGCGCTCGAGGCAACACAGATAGCGTCGAGCGCCATGTCGTCACCATGTGCGCAGCCAACGCCTGCTGACAGCCTTGGCAACGGCACAAGCGCATCAACTCACGATCTCCGGTTCCGCAGCATCGAGTCCGTCGAGCGTGCTGCCCAAGACCCGCTCGCGGGCGTCAACTCGCACGACCTGCTCGTGCGGTGCTCAGAGATCCGACCGCACGCTGACAAGCACGTCAAGGCGCTAGCGCAGTACCGCGACCGGTTCCTCAACGAGGAAGCTGCGTGGGAGCGCATGCGGCAGGACCCAACGAACGTCGTGCGGCGCCAGCTCAAGCGCCGGCTCTATCGGCATGCACAAGACGTCCAGATCGGCAGCACACACGTAGTCCACTCGTCACTCTTTCACTAGCACCAGCGCCGTGGTTGTCGCTACTTGGCATGTGTCTGCATCTGACCTAGCGAACCTACGTGCTTGTCGCTTGGCTTCTTGAAGCGGGTCTGGCCGCTCGCGTCTTTTGCCTCGGACGCGAGCGACAGACTCGGGAGCTCGCGCGACGACAGCGCCTTTGCCCCGAGCGCCATGCCACTGCTGCTTGTGCTGGCACTCGCTGATGGCCGTGGTGAGAACGACAAGTAGGCGAGCTCATCCATCGGTGCGGCAGGCTCTGCTGCTGCTGCTGCTACTGCTTGCGCGACGCTCGCAGAGCATGCGCGACCAAGTCGATGCTCTGCTCTTCTTCTCCGTCGCCATCGCCGTCTGCTGCGAGGGGCTTGCTCGCTGCTTTCTTGAACGGGTTCCGGAACTTTGGCTGCGCAGTCGACTGCTTGTCTTGCGGACTCGACGCGCTCGGCTTGCTGCCGGCAGGCGATAGCTGCTGCGGCGACGACGATAGCGACAGGGAGCCCGGGAGCTTCATCGACTTGCGCTCTGGCAGCATCGACGACTTTGCTGACGGCGATGGCGATAGCGATGCGCTCGGTGTGTACGACGACCCGCGAATGCTCTCTGCACTGAGCGGGTCAAGCTTGGACGGCGCAACTATCGCGTCTGGGTCTTGTGCAGATGCAGCCGTACGCAGAGACGAGCGACTTGCGGCGAGAGACCTCCGGTAGGAGTCGTCATGTGGTGCGTCGTCGCTCACGCCTTTGGTGCCGAGGATCGGATCAAACTTGGGCGCTGCGTGCGTCGTGCTACTGCTGCCAAAGGTGATCGGTAGGAGCTTGCTCCCATTGCTACTCGTGTGGGTTGGAGACGACGCGTTCGAGTGGACAGGACTGTGCTTTAGCGACGGCGACGATCCTCCGAGCGCATACGACGGCGACGGCTTTTGCGGCAATCCGAGCTGGAACCTCTTGGGCGACGGACTGGAGCTGCTGCTATTGCCTTTGGTGTGAGTCCTGCTGCCATCGTCGTCGTCGTCATCGGTCGGGATGACTTCATTCAAGCCGATCGCGAGCGACGCCATGAGGAACGATTTCTTCTTTGCATCCGGGGATGGCGACGCTGATGGCAGCGAGAGACTGGTGCTAGTGCTGCTGCTATTGCTATTGTTTGGCGACGATGCGCTCCCTGGCACTGGTGACGCGAGATCGAGTGTGATCTCAGGCAGTCGGCGGCTCGGTGACGCTGAGAGCGGCGACAAGTGCGACGCAGCGGTTGCTGGCGTCGTCAGTGACGCGCGGTAGTTGCTCGAGCGCGTCGAGAGTGGCCGTACGCCAGCAGTCGACGTGTGGAGCATCGAGCTGTGCGGTCCGCTGTCCAAGTCGATCGCATCTGCGTCGCCGTTGTCGCTGCGCTTGCTCTCGTCCGAGGTGGCGGTGATGAAGCTCAGGAGGCTCTTGGCATCCAAGTCATCGTCTCCTGCTGCTGTCGCCATCGCGCACGAACTGATAAAGTGAAGGACGTGCGCGTGAGACGAGCGAGCGAGTGAGAGCGGTGACTACCGATGAACAGAGCGTGAGCGAGGCAGCACGACGGCGGCAGTGTTCTCAGGACGCTGTTGCTGCTGGTGTCGTCTATTTTCATCTCGGGTGGGCACTTGGAAGATCCGTCACTAGCGTGTCAACGCTCGGCTCGCCGAAGCAAGAGAGTAGCCGCGGCCCACTTGTGCTCGAAAGAGCTCACTGTTGTCGATCTGCTCCGGGTCTGAATGCGGCAGGGCGGCGTTGCCGAGAGCACACAAACCGTCCCAGCGTGTGTATGTTCCGCGAGGCGTTGATGTCGCGATCCCACGTGCTCTTGCACGAGCTGTGATCACTGTAGCGCCACGCACCGTCATGCCGAGAGGTACTACACAGACTTGCTCCGGTCGATGCGGTACGCCGCGCGCTGCACGAGCGCCGCGACGAGCAGGTGATGCCCAATCCATTGCTGCGCGTCCTCGCACTGTGCACGTGACGTCACGAGCCAGCGCGTGAGCTCGAGACACTCAATGTTCTCACTCACCCCTCGTCCCAGACACTAACCGTGCGATCTCTCACTGCTTCGGCTCACCAAGCGACTTCTTCTGCTACAAGCTTCAGCATGGACGACTTGCAGCGCCAGCAGTGGACAGGCGGGGAGCTACTCGTCTGCGCGCTGCTCGAGCTCGTGATCGTGAACATTGCGTACCGCATCGACCGCCGCAAGGACGCGCCGTTCTTGTCGACCGCTGCGTGGGCGATCGTGCTCGGCGTTGGCTTTGGACTCGTGCTGTCGTCAATCTCGAAAGCGGTACGACTGTGACGTGCACCGCTCGCTTCTCTTTCAGCCGCGCGCGCTCACTATGTCTTCACGTAAGCGGTCGTGACGATGTCTGCGTCTTGCGGTTCTACTTGCTCCAGCGCGCGACCGACATTGGACTCGACCCGCAGATCCTGTTCTTCGGGCTGCTACCGCCGATCATCCTCGAGTCAGGCTTCAACACGCAGCACCGCGGCTTCTTTGCGAACTTCTGGGACATCTTCTTGCTCGGTGTCATCGGCACGATCACTGCGTCGTGCCTCACTGGCACATTGATCTTCTGGCTCGGTCAGACGCCGCTGCTTGCGACCGAGTTCACACCAGCGGAAGCGATGCTGTATGGCTCGCTCATTTCAGCGATCGACCCGATCGCGACGCAGCTCGTGCTCCGGAAGAGCCACGTGCCGCCACTGATCCCCGAGTTGATCTTTGGTGAGCGCTCGCTCAACAATGCGATCGTGATTGCGGTCTTCAATCTGTGCGAGATGCGCGTGCAGAGCGGCAACACCGAGGCGAACTTCTCGAACGCGCTAGCTCTGCTCGGCGACCTCGTTGGCATCGGCGTCGGCTCGCTCGTGCTCGCTGCGCTCGTCGGCTACTCGTCAGCGTACTTGCTTCGTGTGAGTTGCTGCTTGTGCTGGACAAGACGGTGTGTGGTGTGTGTGTGGTCTGACACCGCCGTGGCTCTGCTGCTGCGCTGCTAGCAATCCGACGAGCAACTCCGACAGCACCAAGCGTATGAGGTCTCGATCCTCCTTCTCTTTGCGTACGCGAGCTACTTGGCCGGCGAGTTCTTCCAACTCAGTGGGCACCTCGCAGTCTTCTTCAGCGGCGCTTTCATCCGGCACTACCACCTCTACAGCATCTCGCGCGCCAGTGCCACGACATTCCGGCATCTCCTGTCGACGTTCTCGTTCCTGTCGGAGAACTTCTTGTTCCTCTACCTCGGCGTCGGTCTCTTCGCATGTACGTGGTTGCGCTACTGGGTAGGCTGGCGCTCCTGTGTTCGTGGTGCCTCCTCGTTCGCGATTGCTGTGCCCTGACGCTCGACTCACTATGTGTGTATGGCTGAACACTCAGACTCGGAGACGTTTGAGTGGGACTGGCGCTTCACGTTCGTGAGCTTTGGCGTCTGCCTAGTCGCGCGTGCGTTTGTGACGTTCCCGCTCTGCTACGTCGCGAACCGCTGGCGCGTGCGCGCGATTCCGCTCAAGTACATGTTTGTGATCTGGTTCTCTGGGCTCCGCGGCGCGATCGCGTTTGCGCTCTCGCTCAATGTGAAGAACATCAGCGGCTCGAACCACGCAGCGATCATTCGCAGCTCGACGATCTTCACTGTGCTCACAACTACGATTGTACGTTGCAGACGCCTTGGGTTTGTGCCGCACGCCAGTGCTATTGACCATGCGACGTACTCACGCGACTGCTGCTGGCTGGCGGTGCTTGCGCATAGCTCTTCACAATGGCGACACGACCGCTGCTGCACTTGCTCGGACTTGCGCACACGTGCGAGGAGCACGCACACGAGCGGCACCGCTCGTCGTTCAGTGATGGCACCAGGTGCACACCTGTGCATTGCGTAGATGTGAGAGTCGTGGACTGATGTGCGTTGAGACTGACAGCGCGGCTCGCTCGTTTACGTTCGATAGAGTGTCCGAGAGCTCGCCGCTGCTACCCGCCGACTCGGAGCACGAAGCGACTTGGATTCGCGATACGTGGAACGAGTTTGACGAGCGCCACTTGCAGCCGCACTTTGGCGGCAGTACGACACCGCTTCCAGCGGCAGGAGCAAAGTAGCTCGGACGATCGTGGTGGTACTTGTTCAGAGCGCAGAGGTGGTGGATGTTTGGCATGATCACTACAACATGGCCGATACAGTGTATGCCTTGTGAGATCGATCGATTGACGGCCACCAGAGTCGCAGCAGCAAGCATGGCGCATTGATCAAGTGTGGAGGGGTGCGGACGCGCGCTCAGTGCCTGGCGATAGCGGAGCTCTGACACGTCGCTCGGTATTGAATGGGGAAGGCAGGCAGGAGCTCGTGCATTTGTGTGCTGCGTGTGAAGTCTGTCGAGTGCTTCGCTCCGACTAGAGTCGAGTTGCTGCGCGCGCTCCGTGCTGCCAGAGCGTATGTAAGTCGTGCCATGGGAATGCCTCTGCACTTTGAGCTTGGACGCGGAATCCCGCGTCGCGGTCCAAGTGTCCAGTGCTGTGGTTCTGTATAGAGGTCGGGTGGAGGTCTCTCTCTCTCTCGCTCATATCGTTGAATAGCGTGTTTGCAAGCACTCGAGTCGAGGTGGTGGTGCTGCTCGAGCAGCGATTCCTGGTGCGAGTGAGCGCGAGCAGCAGCGCGAGCACCAGCACCACCACGACATCGCAATGTGTCGCGACGCCAAGCGAAAGTGGAGCCATTCTCGAGGCTGCTGACGTCAGGCAGTCTGCCTTTTCGACTCGCACTCTGCTGTTTGTATGCGGCTTTCGATCGTGCAACGCTTGCATCGAAACGGATGACCTGACTAGGTGCGCTCCGTGCGTACTTGTGTTGTCCTAAGTTCGATCGTCCTGGCGCCAGGCTTCGATATCGACGACGACCGCACGCATGCGCATGCCCTCGCAGGACCATGCTCGCGCGTTCTGCTCGCTTCGCCATCGCCGTCTCTCTCGCTCGCTTCTCCGCGGACATGCGATCAACACACCAGCACATGATCGAGCGCTCGAGCCGTGCGCATGCTCAAAGAGCTCGTGGCCCTGAAGGTCCCCCCTCGAGACAGGATTGCGGGTCGGCCCAGTGAGCACGCGCAGAGCCAAGACAGGATTGCACAGCAGCGCGACGACAGTGTCTCATGGGCGTCAGCGCTTGAAGCGGTCGTGTCGTGTCGTGGCTGGCTGGCTGGCAAACATGCCCGTGGGTTTGACGAGAGTGCGTGGACCTCGCTCGACTCGACGCGCGGCGTGTGCGTAGCTGGCAGCCGTCGCAGCACAGCAGCGCTGCTCAAGGAATGTCGCGCTGTCGACCGCAACGCGGTGGCGCCTCAGCCGCACTTGCAATCGATGGCGTTCGTTCGTTCGCTCGGTCGGTCGGTCGTTCCCCACGGTCGTTCCCCAGAACTAAGGTATTGGATCCCGCACGCCGTCGCCAGGCTCGTTGAATGCGCGCAAGAGAGAACACGGCGGGGATTTGCACGGGCAAGCGAGTCATGGCAATGGCACGAGGCGCAGATGGAGCCTAGTTGGTGCTTGTTGCTGCTGGTGCGATAGCTAGTTTACTGCTGCACGCGTGCTCGTTCGCATTGCTGGCGCGAGAGCGTGATGAAATCCTTAGTTGTACAGACGACGACGGCGGCGACGGCGAGGCTCTAGTGCACGCGAACGCGCTTGCTCCGGCGCTCGTCCTCGTGCTCAAACGCACTGGTCGCGCTCGCGGCTCCTGCCGCGGCCGAAGCAGCCGATCCGCTTGCAAACAGCGCAGCTGCGGACCGGACTATCCCAACAGCCGTCGGCGACGACGATGGCGATGGCAATGGCGATGCAGGCGACAGTGCTGCGACGCCGCGGGCGGGTGCCGCGGTTGGACTGCCGACTGTGCTTGCGCTCTTGTCGACTGCGACGACTTCTGAGAAGCTCTCGCCGTTCGAGTGCATCATGAGCGCGTTGAGCACGCACGGGTACTGACTGCGCTTCGCCTGCGACGCGATCTGGCTCAGCGTCACGTTCACGACCGCGCGCACGGTCTCTTTGCCCACGCCCGTGTTTAAGATGTCCTCTTTCGCCAAGTGCCGGTGCTCGGGCTTGAGCAGCAACGCCGAGTTGAGCGTCTTCACGGCGTAGCTCCCCGAGAACGCTTTGCGGAACTGGAACCGGCAGCTCGGACACGTGCTCCGGAGCTTGAGCCACGACTGGATGCACCCGTGGTGGAAGCAGTGGCCACACGGGAGCTGCACAGCGTCGCTGCTGCTGCTCTCGAGTGTCGTCGCCGTCGTCGCCGAGCTGCAGACGTCGCTCATGCAGATGACGCATTGCGCGAGCGTATCTGCTGTTGCTGCTGCTGCTGTGTGCGACGGCGACGCAGCGCTGCTGCTGCTACAGTGGAGCTTCCACGCCTCGAGGCTCTCGACGACCGACTTGTCCGCTGGCGCTGCGTTCTTGAGGTGCGGCGAGATGTAGCGCACCATGAAGCGCACCCACGCCGGCGTGCGGAACATCTGGAGCACGTCGCGAATGAGCGCGTGCTCGGGCGCGACGTACTGCACCTCGACGCGCACAGTGATGTCCATCGCTCGTGCTCGTGCTCGTGCTCTTGCTCTTGCGGCTGCTCGTGGCGGCGGAGGTGGCGACGTTGTTCACTTGGCTCACGCCAGTCAAGAACGGGAATGAGCGCCAAGCACACTTGAGCGCTTGAGCGGGTGGTGTTGCCATTGTCTTGCCCGAGCCCTCTTCACTTCGCACTTAGCTGGTGTTCGATCCAGAGAGTGGGCCTCGAACCGGTCGTGGACCGCTACGTGCCCCAGATTTTCCGCACTCTGCGACGCGCGCACACAGCGTTTTTGTGAGCTGTCAAACAGGACGCTGCACGGTCTATGGTACAGCAGCCCTAGCCCGAGCTAACTCACTTGTGTGCACCACGCCACATGTGCACAGCGCACCTCGCTTATCGCACTATCTCGAGTGTGGGGGTGTCAAAGGGCATACTCTCCGCAAGTGGAAATCTGCTCCCGCCGTCTTGACGCCATCGCCAGGTGTTTACAGCAGCGCGCAAGACGCACGACGCAAGACGCACGACGCAAGACGCAAGGTGTCTGACCTCCTGCCTCCTGACCTCATGCGCTGACTAGGCTCTGCTCTGCTCTGCGGCTCGGTCCAGCGCTCGCTGGCCACCACCAAGGCTTCCTCGCGACACGCTACCACCACATCCATGACCATGACGACACCCGAGTGACCAGCGCACGTGCGTGGCTCGCACACAGAGGCGAAAATCCATCGATGCGCATGAGTGCTCGATGGACCATGCCGAGCGATCGATAGCCAGCACAGAGTTGCGTCCTTCCACTCCACCGCCGCTGCATGCACATACGTCTCGCTGGACAATCTGCTCGACACATCGATGGCCACGCACCAAGCACTCGATTGATTGGTGCAAGTACGTCAAGCACCCCAGGCGCACGAGGAGCAGGATTTGCGCTCGGCGACGGCGACTATCGCGACGCTTCCAACCGCCATCAGCTCGGGGGCTCGCTGGTCGATTGCCAATCGCTCATGTGCGCACACTGCAGCTGAGTGCGCTTTCAAATCACGCTCCCGCGTGCCCCCGCTTGCACACGCTTGCCCGCGTACCCTTGCGTCGCTCATGTTGCTACCGCTGGTGTGTTGGTTCTCGCGACAACAACGCGCCTGCTGTGCAAACACTCGACGGAGCGGACGCAAGCAAACGGCGCCGCCGTGCTGCTGACGACAATCGACGCCATGGTCCCACGGCGCACACACGAGCAGTCATCTCGCTCTATGTCGTCGTTCGGACCACGCACGACCAAGCGCATGGGAGCGGCTCTGGTCTGAAGCTACTGGTCAGCGAACAACAGGTTCGCACGCGGCGCAGCTCGTACAAGTCAGCCGGCGATAGCGTTACGCCTGTGAGGTCAGCTCCAGGAGCTCGTGTGGTGGCAAGTGCGAGCCAGCAGCAGCAGCAGCAGCAGCGAGACAGAGCGAGAGTGAGCGTCTTGCAGGCAGGCGGCATCAACAAGTCGGAGCGCGACTGCAAAAGACGACGCCACGAACGACCGCACTTTGCATCTTATTCCGCCTGCCGCCCTTGTTTGTTTGTTGCTCGCCTCGCGCGCGCGTGTGCGCGTTGCTCATTGCCAAAGCAAAGCAAAGCAAAGCAACCCGCGAACGTGTGTGTGCGCACCAAGCGGCGCGCTTGCTTGCGTGGTCATTGCTCTGCCTGTCCTCTCACATACAAAGCAAGCAGCTCGAGCGATAGCCAGCTCGTCGATGCTGAGGAGACAGACAGCGGTCGGCGGTCGCGGCGACAGCTCGAGGCAGCACCCGCCGCCTCATGCAGCGCACACATGTCAGCTAAGTTCGCGCTCGATCTCGATCTCGTCACGCGCGCGCAGAGACTCGCCGCTCGCTCTGCTGCTGTCGCAGATGGCGCTTGCATCATCACGACGGCGCTTTGGTCATCCAGAGGCTGCTCGCGTGGTGCGAACCAGGCGAAACCAGGTCTCACATGCTTGCCGCCGGACACAGCACACACCATGGGTTGCTTGCTTGCTTGGGCAGCGGCGCGCTGTCGGCCGCCGTGCGATTCGATGCGCGGTCAGACCGCTCCAACCCGTTCCCGCTCACCCGAGCGAGCGAGTCCGTAAAGGCACAAGGGACTTGCAGGACCGCGCACCACACGAGCACGCGACGCTGCACCTGCGCTCGCTCGATGGCAAGGATGGCAGTGCACACGCGAACATCTGGATGAGTGCGCGCGCGGTCTCGTCGCGAGCGAGCGAGCGTGCGTGTGTGATCAATCGGATCGACCCGCGATATCCAGAGCGAGACCCGAGCACTCGACCACAATGGACGCGCGGTGCGAGGTCTCTCTTGAGCATGTGATTGCATCAAGCGCTCGGATTTCAAAGCACGATGGCCCCAAGCGTCTCGTGTGTGTGTGTGTGAGAGAGCTTGGCTGGCGGTGCCGACGCCGCCGTCAGCACCGAGAAAGCATTCGGCGCAGGCGAACGTCGTCAGCAAGCAAGCACTCGCAGCCTCGGTTGCCGCTCCCGGTGTTGTTGCGCGCGAGGTCCTGCTTACATACTGCTCTGGTTGCCAGTCCGGTGTGTACCATGCACACCAAGCGAAACGCATCGCACCGCGCTGCTGGTGTCGCGAGGTCGTCGCGTGCACTGTCTGAGCGAGGTCGCCCCTGCGGACAGCGCGAGGCGCCGTGTGATCGGATCCACCGCGGCATTCACTTGTGTGTGTATGAGCGCACTCGAGACATCGAGCGCGAACGACCGAGAGATTTCGTACTCAGACGCAGCAACACCTGCGAACGTCTCGCTCGCGGCTATCAACTAGGCTGGCGAGGTGGCAAAAGGCGAGGCCGCTTGAAGCAAGTGGCGAGCAACTCCAGCTGTCCAAGTGCGATGCTCTTGCTCCCATCGGCAGCCACTACCGATGAGCGACCGCTCAAGCTGCTCCGCTCAAGCTGCTCCGCGACGACATCCGCATCGGCGTCAATTTCGTCACTACCGCAGCTCTGCCCGGACCGGACCTTTCGGTTTCAGCTAGTGACAAAATTCAGGGAGCATTCACACAGCACACCCATCGAAGACAACAACACCAGAATCAAGCACGCGTGTGTGAGAACGAAGCGCGCATGGGCGACCGCCTCCTCCGCAACGCGCGCGAGGACGCCGCGATGGCGCGAGCCAGCAGCTCGCCGTACGCTTCACGGCCACACCCATCCGCTAGTAGTGCTGCTGCTGCGTCCGCGGCAGTAACAATGCGAGCGCCAGCGCGTGCGCGGGCACTGCCGAGATCATCGCGACGACTCTACCACGCAGAGCAGGTCATGGAGGAGCGCAAGCTCCCAAAGAAGAAGTACCTCGCAACGCAGCGACTGCGACGCGACCTCGAGCGCTCGTCCGTCGAGTCGCTCAAGCTCGACGTGAACTTTCTGCGCCAAGAGATCGTGAACTTGCGCACAGTGCGCGAGATCGTGCAGGCGCAGCGCGTCACAGCACGCGTCGACGCAGCGAGTAGTCTCATGGGCATGGTCGCGCAGTACCACGCGATGACAAAGCACGGCATTGGTCGCGAAGCGCCTCGCGCAGCGCTCTCGGCACGCGACAAGCTTGCGTTCTTGCACTCGATCGTCGATCCGCACGTGCGCGTCGGCTCGACGCCAGTGCGCGGTCGCGACGCGTTCATCCAGCAGTGGCTCGCGTACACGCTCTTCCACGCGCACGTGTGCGTCGACGCGCCAAAGCTCCATGAGCTCCAGCCGTCTGACGCGAGCAGCGAGCTCCCGATCATTGTCTCGACGTCGCGCGTGCGCGTGCGCGTGTCGCGCGAGACGCTCGCTGCGATGTTCCCGCACACGCTCGCAGACGAAGAGCTCGTGCAGCAGCTCATTGGCCGCGAGCTCACGTATCCGTGCGAGACGCGGTTCTACTTCAGTCGCGCGCGCACGATCGTGCGGCACGACACCGAAGTGGACTTTGTCTCGGGCTTGAATGACGTTGTCCAGAGTCTGCGGCAAGTGAATGCGATTATGGACCACGCACGCCTCGATGGCTGCAGCATGGTGATCGATCCCAGCACTAGCGAGCGGCTCCAGCGCATGGCCGACGACATGCATAGCGGTAGAGTGATGGAGTTGTCAGCAGATGAGGTGGACGGCGGACGAGCACCTGATCCTCGCCAGCAACTACCAGCAGCAGACGACAGCGACGATGCGCAGCGCCTTGTGGTGAACCGCATGAGCATCGACATGCTGCTGTCCTAGTGTCGGACGATCGGGGGCACTCGTCCCAGCTCTGTCTCTCTCGCTCTTTACTAATGCTTTCGTTTTTTCTTTCTTTGGGGTGTCTACCATCAATGGACACGTGCGTGCGTCTTCTCGCTCTCGCGCTGGCTCTCTTGCTTCACCTCGCGCGCACTTGCGGCAACTTGCTCGCGTATCCTATGCTTTGAGCAATGGCTCGCGCTCGTTTGGACTCGCAAGTGGCTCTTTGAGCAGCTGCGAGCGCTCAACTGCCCGAGTTGCCGCGTCGCGCCAGTTTGCGCGGAAGAACGCCGCGTAAAAACCGATTGCAGACGTCACGGCGTAGCCGCAGAGCATGCCGAGCCAGATCCCAAGCAACTCGGGCGGGTTCGGTCGCACGAGTCCGAGGTAGTACGCCGTCGGGACGCCAACGAGCCACGCACCAGCGGCAAAGCCAATTGAGATTGCTGCGGGTCGAGCTTGCGCTTGCAGGACAATCTGCTCATCCAAGGCAACGTACAGTAAGCAAGAGCGGGACAACAACATTCAGACAAGCGCACGTGGACGTACAACTGCGTAGTAGAAAAACCCGAGGATGAGGTACGCAAGGGCTGCAAGTGCGCAGATCTGCGCAAAGCTCGCGATCACGAGCGCGTTGTCCGAGAAGATGCGGCCGAGATCTTTGCGGTAGCCGACGATCACAGCGCTGTTTACTGCAGTGAGGATCCCAATGCCCGCAGCTGAGAGCTGCGCAACGAGTCGTGCGGCGTGCGCGTCCCCAGCGCCGAGGTGGACGCCAATGCGCGTGACCGCGGCGTTGATGAGACCGTAGATCGGACTCGTGGCAAAGTAGAACAGCTCCATCATCGAGTTGTGCGCGCCGAGCTGGACGTCGCCGAGCGTACTCGCAAACAACGCCATGGTCATGAGCTGCGCGTTCTCAAAGAGGTTCCCAGCAGCGAGCGGCAGTCCGACTGCGACGAGGTTCCGGAACACGCGAGCGTCGAGGAAGCGCCAGTCCCAGCGCCAGGCGCAGCGCCGGTGGTGCTGCTTGTACACGTTCATGTACAAGAGGTAGACTACCAAGCGCAGCGAGAGCGCGAGGGCAGTACCGAGCGGACAGCCAATGAAGCCGAGACACGGGAGCCCGAAGCGGCCGTACGTGAAGCCCATTGCGAGGACAAAGTTGAGTGCGACTGCAAAGACGTTCGTGATCGTCGTTGGGAGAATGAGCTGCTGCGCTTGGTAGAACGTCGCAAAGACCTGGAAGACGCTCCGCGGCCAGAGCCAGAGGATCGACAGGCGGCAGTACGTCCGCGCATACGCAGCGACGGCTGGCGTGACGCCAGCGAGCGCAAGCAAGTCGCCGAGGTGCCACCAGAGCAGCGCCATGGGACCGCACATGACAGTCAGCGCAAACGTCGTGAGCAGTGCGTACTCGCCGAGTAGGTGGTAGTTCTTTGCGCCGAACGCCTGCGAGCAGAGCGCGTTCATGCCGGCGTTCAAGCCCTGCATGAACACGAGCGTGGAGAAATCGAGCGACATCTGCGCGTACGCCACGGCTGCGAGCTGCTCGACGCCGAGGTGGCCCATGACGCTCAGCTCCGTGATCGAGATCGCAAAGAAGCAGTACGTCGAGACGGTTCCCGGTAGCGCGAGCGCCAGGAGCGCGCGCAGCTCGCGCATCAGCTCCTTCATCACGTGATGGTGCTGCTTGGCTGGCGCTGTGGCTTTGACTTGTGTGGATCGCAATGAGCTCAAAAGGTCATTCCTGTCGATGAACAATGAAAGAGCAGCTTTGCGTTAGGTTTTGTACTTTGAGCCCCGACTGTGTTGTTGCAAAATGCGACGTCGAGCAGTTTCAGAGTCGCTGCTTTGAGAAAGCGAGTTTGGATGCAATACAAAACAGCAGGTGTGACGTGTAGCTTTCCCACCAATGGCGCGAACAGGTCGTCGATCTTGAAGCGACGGACACTCGACTCGACGCACTTCTCGTCGTCGCGCACTGCTCGAACCAGACAGCCACGCGCAGCGCCACGATGGCAGGCTCGCTCATGACAATGCCGATGCTGATCGTGAACATGGGCGCCGAGATGATCTACGTGCTCGACCAGCGCCTCAAGGCGCAGAACATCCCGCGCGACAAGAGCTCAAAAGGTCCGACCGAGCGTCAGCGGTCTCCTATCTGTGTGCGTGCGTGCGTGTGCGCGTGTGCGCAAGTGAGCCTTTGTTCACGCGATCGTGTCCTTGTGTGCATCCCTCGACGGCAGTGCTCGAGGACATCATCAAGACGATGCACAATGAAAAGTTCATGACCGAGCTCTTCAAGCCGCACCACATGTACTCAAACGTCTCGACGCGGCAGATCTTCGATCGCCTCGCGCACTCGTCCATCATGCGGCTCAACACGAACAGCATGGACAAGGCGCGTGGACTTGTCTATCGATTCAACTACTTGTCTCGACACCCGAGCGAGTCCCACGTGACGAATACGAATGCGCGCGCAGCTCTACGACTTGATGCGCATGGGCTTCAAGTACCAAGTGCTCTCGTGCGCGTCTGCAGACGAGCTCGTGCAAGTGACAATGAACCACCTCGTGAACATTAAGGGCCTCGTTGACGCCGACGACGTCAAGCACCTCGTCGATGAGACGGTGCTGCTGACATCGCAAGTACGTCCGTCTGCTTGGGTCGCAGCACCACAAGACTGAGTTTCTAAGAGCACGAGTTGCTAACGCTCGTGTCTGTCTTGCTTGCTTGCGTGCGTGCTTGCCCCAGACGTTTGGAGCAATGAGCTCGGCAGACTTCTACCTGCTGCGCCAGTACCTCTGCCGCTTCTTCCAGGACACGCGCATCAAGGTCTCGCTCTTCCTCCAGAGTGGCATCCAGGGCATGGACGGCACGCTCGCGATCCGCGCCGACGGGTTCACAGCTTCCGGCGGTCGCGTGCCTGGCACGGTGCGGTACTTTGACGACGATGGGAACCCGGATGAAGAGGAGAAGTTCCAGATCGCGAGCGCGGACGGCGCGATCGATGCACCAAAGGTCCATATCCTCGAGCGCGAGCAGATCAACAGCCACCTCGGCTTCAACATGTACGAGAGCGACAGCAAGAGCGGTAGTCGCCTCGCGTGCACGACCAAGGACACGATCGCAGACGCTAAGCGCGGCGGCGCAAGCGGCGGCGGCGACCACCACAAGCACCCGAAGCTCTTCAAAGCCACAGCATCGGACGGACTCAACCTCCTCGCTGACTTGCTCGGGTCGACTGTGAAAGACGTCGAAGGCGAGAGCAAGGCGTTCAAGATCAACCTCTTCCCTGACGACCTCGCGCGGTCGAAAGGCACCGACGGTGACGATGACGACGACGACGAGAGTCGCAAAGCTGTCCCGACGATCTGGATCGACGCGTCGAGCGACTGCAAGAGCACGACGGAGCTCATTCTCGGCGAACTCAAGCTCGGCGACGCGCACCACGAAGGCAAAGGCGGTCCAAGCGACGACTTGCTCGAGCTCATGGACTCGACGAGCTCGTGAGGTCGGTCGATCAGTAGCTTGCCCCTGTGTGTGCGAGCAAGTGCGCTCCAGAGCGAGCAAGAGCGAGGAGACGCACCGCAAGGCAAGTCGCGAGGTCTTCTTCTTCATCATCCGATCCACCTTCGTCTTCCTTACAGCTACGACTCCGACGTACATCCATGCGCCAAGAGGCACGAACACTAGCACCTACGACGATGTCCTCTCTTGAGCCACTTCCTCTTCTTCCCGTGCATCTTGGCTGTCAACTCACTCACGACAACCGCGTCGTGTGCATGCACTTCATGCACTTGTACGCGCGCGCACCGGCTGGGAGACTCAGCAGCGTGTTGCAGTTCTGGCACCGCATCATCTCTTGCGCTGCGCCATTCACACACACACACACGCAGACACGGCCGTGAGTCCTCTCGTCCTATCCCATCTCATCCAGCTATCCCACCCAATCAGCCAGCCAGCTAGACACAAGGCACACGCAACGTACTCGTTGTCGTCGAGAGCTTCGAGACGCCTTGGCACGACGGACACTTGACCGCTGACGCGCCGTTCTTGACGATCAAGTGCTTGCTGCAGTGGCCGCAGCTCACGACTTTTGTGTCGCGCACGTCGAGACTCGGCGCACTCGCAACGCTGCTGCTTGGACTCGATCGCACGCTGGTCGCTGCTGGTGGTGACGACGACGACGACGACGCAGCGGCGGCGTCTTCCATCGACGGCATCTTGCTGATCGTCGGCGCTTGGAAGCAGTACGGACACGCAAACTCGGTCGAGTCGATGCCATCCGGCAGCGTGATGAGCTTCGAGCAGTTCTGGCAGTTGATCTCCTGCGCGCTCTCGGACCGATTGCGCGCGTCGCTGGCGTCGGCTGCTTCGCTCACGCTCGGGAGCTCTGAGAGCGACGCTGTCGAGCCGTCGACTGCGTCGGCGACCGGTTTCTGGCAGAATGAGCACGGCAAAGTGCAGGCGTCCGCCGTCCGTGGGACGTGCACGACCTGCTGGCAGTGCACGCACCGCATCGCAAACGCACTGCCGCTGAGCGCCGTCGTCGAGGGGCGGTGGCTACTATCGCCTGCAAACACGTCCGCGAGCGCAGTGTCGAGTGCGTCGTCTTCGCCCAAGAGCGCGAGCGCATTCGCAGCGTGTCGGCGGTACGCGCGCCACATGGCGTCGCGCGCAAAGCGACTGAGCGTCTCGACCACTTGCGCGTACGCACTGTGCTCCACGACGCTCGATCGGAGCGCCGAGGTCTTGCAGAAGCGGTTCAAGAGCAGCAGCACCGTTGCAACGTCGCCGTTGTCTGGCGCTGCGGTCGTTGTGATCAGCACGTGAACGAGCAGCTCGGTGACCCAGCCGAGCTTCCCCGCAGCGCTGTCTCCCGCCGCAGTCGATGGCGCGCCGTCCAGTGCCAAGAGCGGAAGCACGAGCTCGAGCATCGCGACGGCGCAGTCGCGCGAGAACAGCGCGCTCTCGAGCGCGGCGAAGCCCTGGAGCGCGAGGATCGCGTCAAGCTCCGCGAGTTCCGTCGGCTCGAGCCCCGCGAGCGCGCGACTGTTGACGGCGAACGACCCAAGCGCTTCGCACGCGACGATGAAGAGCTCGCTGTTGGTGTGGCCGCTCGTGAACGCTCGGAGCGTCTCGAGGTACACGCGCCAGACGTGGCGGTAGACGTCAACGCGCTCGAGCTCCGATCGCATCGCGTGCTCCTCGGAGACCACAACGGCTTCGAGGAACACAAGTCCGCGCGTGAGGACGCTCGCGGCTTTCGACTCGAGGCTCGTCGTTGCGTCCAAGTGGCGTGCGAGCCAGTCGAGGAACGTCAGGACCGATGGCACGAGCGCAGTTGTCTGCAGCACTTGCTCGCGGTACGCGCGTGCGCGGCTGAGACTGAACAGGAGCGCACAGACGTCGCTCGCGGCGTGCACGCGCTTCAGGTCGTCAGCGACGAGAGCGTCGGTGAACGCGTCGGCGTCGTCGCTGTCGCTCATGAGACTCGCAAGCGACTGCTCGAGACACGCGAGGACAGCGGGCGAGTCCATGAGCGCGCGCTTGCCGGCAGGACCCGAGCGCACGATCGTGTCGAAGAGCTCAAGGACGTCGGTCGCATCCGTCGCGGAGCTAGAGCTGCTGCTGAGGATCACGACGAGCGTGTCGACGCCGTTCGCAGCGACGAGCGACGCCATGTCGTCCAGACAGAGCTCTTTGAGCAAGCGCTGCGCAGCCACAACGACCTCTACCGACGGCTCTGCTGTGGTCTTTTGGTCCTCGAGCAGCGCGACGATCGTCGACACGACGCCGTGCTTCTTGAGCGCTGGGCGGCGTGCGTCACACGCTGCTTGGAGGGTCAGGAATCGCAGGATCTTGGGCACAAAGCGCGCGTCGACAGTGCTGTCTTTGCTATCGCTGCTCTGGACAAAGCCGAGGAGGTAGAGCGTGACTTCGTCCACGATCTCGCGGCACTCGGGCGTCAGCGTACTCAAGTCCATCGTCGCGAGCATGCCAGTGAGCAACTCGCAGCGCTTGAACACGCCGTCCGAGTGCGCTTGGATGTCCAAGTCGACGATCTGCTGTCCCATCTCGACAATAAACGCGCTGTCGCGGAGCACAGCGGGCGACTGGAGCTGCTCGTAGAACTGCGCCATGACGCTTGCGTCCGTGACACCGTCGTGGAGGATCGACACGACGTTCTCTTGGTGCCGCTCCGTGCCTTTCTGCATCCAGTAGACGAGCGAGATCGCGCCGTCGACTGCGACTTGCTGCATCTGCGCGGCGTTGAACACTTGGCCGTGGCGCAAGAGCAGCGTGAGCGCGAGGACGCCGATGACCGACGTCCGCGGATCAAAGTCGACGAGGAAGCCAATGAGCGTCGACACGAGCGTCGCGCGCTCTGCTGGCGACAGCCCCGTTGTCTCATCTTCGAGCTTCTCCGGCGTCGAGAACACAATGTCCGTGAGCTTCCGCGCCGCCGTGACTTGCACCGACGGCCGCTTCGCGACGACCATGACGCGGTACGCGAGCTGGATGTCCGACGTCTCAATGAGGTCGATCCAGAGCGGACACGTGGCAAAGTCCGACTCGACGAGGCTCAAGACAATGTCTTCGGCCACGACCGAGACGTCGTCACTCGACGCCAAGACGTTGCGCAAGATCGCGCTCGGCAAGACGCTGCGGTGGTCGTAGAGCATCTTGCGGAACTCGAGCGGGTCGCTCGAGAGGTTCACGAGGATGCGGCTGATCTGGCGCGCCGTTGCTTGCTCCACGGCGTCCAAGTCGCTGTACGCGAGCGTCGTGCGGTCATAGAGACTCACGAGCGCAGTGAGCGCCGCGCCGGCTTCGAGGATCAGCAAGCGCACGCGGCGCGTCTGCGTGAGTGCGTCCAAGAGCTCGAGTGCGCGCGTCACGAGCGCAGGGCTCGCACCGTCGCGCATGAGCTCGAGCAGCGACGTGTGGACGCCCGCGCTGATGAGCAGGTTCACCATCGACTCGTTCGCGCTCTCGAGCACGAGCTCGTTCAAGACCGTCATGCAGTCTTCAAAGATCGTGTCCGTCGACGACGGCGCGAGTCCTGCGGCTGCCGCGCTGCTCGACTGCTCAATGCCGTTCATGAGCGCATGGAGGAACGCGTGGCCGGTCGTCGCAGCCGAGTCGACGGCGTAGAGCGTGAAGAAGCAGTTCTTCCACGTCCGGTCCGTGATGAAGAGCCGGACGATGCGAATGCCCATGGCCAAGCGGCTCGGCTGCGACACAATGAACTCCGTCACGACCGTCACGAGGTTCCGCACGTCGTCTTCGCCGGCCGACGCGATCAGCGACGCCGACGAGTTCAGGATCAAGTACAAGAGCTGGAGCACTGCGGTGCTGATCTGCTTCTCGCTCGCAGACGCCGCCGCCGCCGATGCCTCCGCGGCCGAGCCGTCCATCCACTTGCGCATCACGACGCAAAAGACGCGGAAGACGTCGAGCTCGACCATGCGCGCCACGGTGTCTTCGCCGCCGTCGATCGCGCACCGGATGCACTTGATCGCGTTCATGCGCGCGTCGACGTCGCCGCTCGTGCTAATAATGCTCATCAAGCCCGGGAAGAGCGCGGGGCCGACGACGCGCTCGCGGAGCTTCGCAACGAGCGCCACGATCTCGTCGTTCGGGGACACGGGCAGTGGGTCCAACAGTGTCGTGATCGACTTGATGCCCGTGAGCTTTGCGAGGATCGCGAGGCTCTTGGTCTTGAGCGCCGCGTCGCGACCCGATGCCATGAGGAAGAGCGTGTCGAGCACGCCGACTGAGAACGCGCGGTCGCTGTCGAGCAGTGCGCCAAAGTACCGGAGCGCCGAGTACCGGTTCTCGTCCGGTGGTGTCTGGAGCAAGCGCTGGAAAAAGCCCGAGGCGTTCCGGTCCAGGAGCTCGTGGAAGATCGCCGGGTTGAACTCGCACAGGTTCATGAGCGTCTGCGCGCAGAGCGGGATGAGGCTCGTCTTCTTCGACAGCAGGAACGCCGAGAGCGCTGGGACACACTCGCGCGAGCAGATGTAGTCGGCGTACGCCGCGGACTCGGCACTGAAGCACTTGATGATGCCCAAGAGGTTCTTCTGGAAGTTGATCTCGCCGACAAACTGGTCCTCGCCGACGACGCACGCCTTGAGCTTCTTGAGCACGAGGTCGAAGACGTCGAGGTCGTAGATCACGCGGAGCATCGTCTCGTGCGCGTCGTCGTCGTCGTCGGGACTGTCTGCGACTGGCGCCTCGTGCTTTGGCGTCGTCTGGCAGAGTCCGTAGAGGATCTCCGATGCGATCGTCGAGTCCTCGTCGCTGTCGAGCATCCACATCATCTCTTGGATGAACGCGCGCTCGGTCGCAATGCGCGCGATCATCGTCGGCTCCTGCGACACTTGGATCAAGACCTGCGACGCGAGCATGCGGTTCATGCGGTCGCCTTTCTGGAGGATCGTGACGAAGCTCGGGATCGCAGTCGTTGGGAACTGGAGCACGCCGCGCGCGCCATGGACTTCAGAGACGTGGATGCACTCGCAGATCGTGCTCAAGATCGCTTCGAGCGCAACGTCAAAGAGATCGTCTGCGACTGCTGGTGCCGCGCCGTCGACGGCACTTGCAGCAGTCGCCTCGCGGAGCTCGAGGAAGGCGCCGAGGAGGTTGCAGAGCAGCACGACGCCGCCATTGCTCGTGAGCTCCAAGATGTTCTCCGTGTTCTTCCGCACGTACTTTTTCAAGCACCGCACGGCTTCGATCTTGGTCTCGAGCGGCGCCGGTGAGTCGGACGCAAGCAGTTCGCGCAGCCGCACGCCGCCGCCAGCTTTCCGCAGCGCGTTCTGACAGGCGCGCGACTTGCAGATGTGGAAGACCACGCGCAGCGCTTTGCGCTCGACCTCTGGACGCACGGCGCGGCCGAGCTGGAGCTCCATCACGCGGTTCCCCATGACCTGCACGAGCGCTTGGCACGCGCCGGACTGCGCAAACGCTTCCCCGGCCGACAGCTCGTTCCCTGCGCCGTTCTGGAGCGCAATCAAGTTCGCGAGCATGTCGAGCACGGCGCGCTGGAGCTCTTCGACGTCTGTGTGCAGGAGCTGGCAGAACGACGCGACGCCACCAGCGGCTTCAATGTCGTTGAGCTGCGCGATGCGGTGGAGCCCCATGCCGCGCATCGTCTCTTCGCGTCCAGTCTTGAGCGCGATCGAGAGCTGTGTCATCTGCTCGGCTTTCTATAGTGTGACAGCAACGACGTTGACACAGCGAGTCAGTCAGGCTCACGTGGACAGACCGCGAGTGCTGGTCCTCGCGAGACAGACGTGGACGTACTTCGCTCACAGTCCGCGCAGGGTCGTCCAAGAGCCGACGCAGCGCAATGAAGCTGTAGTAGTCGCCCGCTTCGACGTTCCGGAAGCAGCGGAGACACACCGGCTGCTTCTGCTCGTAGCCAGGGCCGTCGATCGGCAACGCGGCTTTGTGCGCCGTGCACTCGGCGCAAAAGACATTCCCACAGAGCTTGCAGTGGTGCTAGGGAGGAGCAACGCATGGGACCCGTGCGTCAGTCCTCGGCACGACCCGTCACGACACACTCACACGACTCGCATCCGCATGAGAGAGAGAGAGACGTACTCGGCGACGCAAGACGCCAAACTTGCTGTTGCACTGGAAGCAGCCGGTGACCGTGTCGTCACGCACGAGGATCGGCGCAAAGTACCGGCGCAAGCGCATCTGGACGTCGACGCTCTGGACAGCTGCGCCGTCGAGCGAGCCGCCGCCGTCAGTCGCGAACGCATTCCCACGCGGCGGAAAGACCTGCACGAGGTCGCTCTGCGTCTTCACGAGGTGGCCATCGAGGTGGCCCTGCGAGATGCGGATCGTCGCGTCCAAGAGCGGCGATGAGCCTTCTGCGCTCCCGCTTGGACTGTCGCCACTGTGCGCAGCAGCGCCATGGAGCATCGATGCGCGCGGGTCGCCGTTCGCAGCGAGGTGGCCGACGTTCTTCGGGGTGCGCGACGCGGCCGCGAAGCCGCTGTCGCCGCGCGAGAGACTGTGCGCGCGGCCACCGCCGCTCGAGTTGGAGTCCTCGCTTGCGCGCGACGAGTTGGCGTTGTACGACGGCGCAATGTGCGCTCCGCCTCGCTCGTCGCCAGTGCGTGCGTGTGCCATGTGGTGGTAGCCATTGCCAGTCGCTGTTGGCGTCACGCTCGCGCGCTGCTGCTGCCGACGCGCAGCGACGCGCGGGTCCACCCACGTCGTCGTCTTCGTGTTGTGGTCGACAAAGTACACGCGACCCTCGGGGTCTTTGAACTCTTCCCACCCTGGCGGCAGCGGACCGCTCGGTGGCAAGTGCCACGACGTCTGCACATACAAGTACACACACACGCACACACACGTAGAGGTATCCACAGAGCGCGTGCGTCATGCATCCATCACTCCGCCAATGGCCAAGCTCTCGCTCTCTCTCTCTCGCCCATGTCGCACGCATCGGACGCACCTCGCGCGTGGCGTGGTTGACGTAGAAGACGCGTCCACGTGCGTCCCGCACGCGCTCCCACTCGCCACTCATGCTGCGCTCGTGGCTTCCTAGTATTGCTCTCGCTCTCGTTGCTTCACGTCCTCGTTGCTTCACGTCCTCACTGCGAACTCGTCGAGGTCGTGCTCGTTCTGCTTCTCTCTCGCCTCGCCTTGCCTCGACTGCGCGACTGCGACTGCGCGACTGCGACTGGGCTTCTCGAAGACCTGTGCGTGCGTCAGACACACGCACCAAAACCCGAGCGAGAAGAAACGAAGGTGCAGTTTCGGCGCACGGTACCGCTTGAAACGGCGCCTGTGCCGCTCAAAGCGGTACAATTGTAGGTACTTTTTTCGAGGCAAAAAAGCGGTGAACCCATCGGTCAATCGGCCAGACCTCGCTCAAACTCGCTCGAGGTCGTCGTCGCTGGCCTTGCTTGCATCGCACTCGCAAGCATCTCTCGATCTCCTGCGCTCTGCTCTGCTTCACGATCGATCGCAGCCGCGTCGTCCATTGCTTTGCTTTGCTTTGCTTTGCTTTGCTGTGACTGACTCGCGCCGCCGCGCTTGGATAGGCAACAACACTCACCTTTCATCGTCAAGAGACAGGACACTGGGAATCATCGATCGCGCAGCGAACCGAACGCCAAGGCACCAGCGCGCCAGTCTGTCAAGCGCAGCTCGGGGCAAGTGCACTGCAAGGCGCAAATGACCGCGCGGTGTTCTATTCAACGGACTGACTGTCTGCCACTCTCTTCTTCGTCGTCGTCTTCTCGCACAGACCGCATGAAGGGGCATCGGTGCAAGCGAGCGCCTCATCGTTGAGGCGACGTCGCGACGTCAGCGTCGCTAATGTCCTCGTGACGAGCAGTAGCGCTCGTAGATCACCAGCGCGCTCGGCTGCTTGATGCGCTTCGTGCTCCGAAACTCAAAGTGCGCGCTCTCGAGCGGCTCGGACAGCGCAAGACGCCATGCACAGCGACGACTACTGCCAGCTGCTGCGTCAGTGCTGTCGCTACGAGTCGCATCAGCATCTTCCTCCTCGGCGCTCGCCAATGCTGCGAGCGTCTGCGCAGTGTACGCTGAGCGCGCACACCGCTCGGGCACAATAAACGCAATGACGTGAGCGCGCCACGCGCGCGCCGCGTGCAGGACAAAGCACTGGATCAAGTCCGTCGACAGCGCCGTCTCGACGCGGTCGCCGAACGGAGGGTTCCCGACTGCACACACGACTGTCGGTCGCTGCTGCTGCCGCTCTCTCGCTGCTGTTGCTGCTGCTGCTGCTGCGAGTCGACTGTCTGTGCGCTGCGAGGCTAGAAAGTCGCTTTCACGGATCTCGACGCGCTCGGGTGCGTACGCGCGCACAGCCGCTCGCGCAGCAGTGCACAGCGCGCTGTCGATCTCGACGCCAACGACGCGATGAGCGCCAGCTGCGAGCAGCGCGGTGACAAAGCGACCGTCGCCGCACGACGGCTCGAGCCACACGATGCGCTCGCTCTGCAGCGGTTCACTGATGTTATCGACTCCATGTGCAGTACTATCGCGTGCGACTGTCTGGAGCAGCGCTGCGACGCGCGCGAGCGTCAGGTCCACGAGCGACTGGCTCGTAAAGTACTGCTGCAGACCCCGTGCGTGCTGCGCATCGGCGCGAGCGAGCGCGCGCTCGTGTTTGTGCTGCTGATACTGCTCGTCGTCGAGGAATGTGCGCTGCTGCTCCGGCGGTAGCAGTCGGAACGCCGCGTTGACCCACGCCTCGGTCGCTGCGACGTTCTTCTGGAGCTCGATGCGCCAGCCGCAAGCCGTGTCGTGCTTGAGCCAGCTCTGCACCATGAGCTTGCGCACGCGGCGCGTAGGCAGCCGCGCAAAGCGTTGAGTAGATGAACTAGGCTTAGTAGCCTGCGAGTCTTGCTCCTGCTTCTGCGCACTATCCTCTTGCTCTTGCTGCGAGTGTGCGCGACTGAGCTGGCGATCCCATGTCTGCAGGTCCACGAACTCGCGGCGCATGTAGCTCTCGGGCCGCGAGCGCTTGATGCCGATAGCGCCAGCGCTCGACTCGCACTCGGGTGCGCGCGTTGTGAGGAGCAGCGCGCCGCTCTCGGCATCGAAGCCGCACAGCTCGAGCGTCATAGCCACTGTGGTCGTCGTCGTGGTCGCCATCATCTTCGTGAAGATGATGATTTTGCTAATGAACCTCTCGCCTTCACTATAGTTTCTGGAAACCTCAAATCTCACGAAACCGTAAAATTTTGGAACGAGACGACTTTTGTAATGTCCGAACAACACGGACATTGCAAAAAGTAGTATTTCAGTACAAAAGACCGTA
>JAASFT010001009.1:0-10615 GCA_023333885.1 Globisporangium parvum
CGCGCCATCTTGGACTGCAGCACACGGAGTCAGAACGCGGTCTTGAGCGTGGGGAACGCGCTGAGGCGATTTGAGTGACTCGCGAGTGCCCCGAATGCGCTCAGGATGCTTGGGATGTCTGCTCGCGTCCACTCTCGTCGCGGATTGAGAGGATGGAACTTGAGCGCGAGCACCGGCACGTGGCGTGAGCTCGATGAGCCGCGAGAGCGCGGGCTCGAGGTCCTTGATGAGCTGCGAGCTCTGCACTTCGAGCTGCTTCTCTTTGGGAGAAGCACTGTGCTCCAGGAGTGCGTCGTCGTCATCTGCGACTGCATGACCCTCCGCCCAACCATCGTGTGCTTCCTTCGCGTCGTGGCGAGGACGTGTTGAGTGTTACTGATAGCACGTGACACGTGGCAATTGCAGAATTGACAAGCAAGAGCTTGTGGTATTGAGCTCTTGCCACACATCGCTCACACACTCACCACCACCACCACCACCACCGACGACGACGACGCGCACTACGACCGCTGCTGCTTCGATGCCTGCCATCGTATCACCAGACGCGCCATCAATCCAAGCACCAGCGCGATGCATCAACTTGCCGCCACTCACGGCTGCTGCTCTTGTCTGCCGCACGCGCGACGGACTTGAGCCGCTCACTCCGATCATCAGCGCCTTCCTCGACTGCACGTCACGCTGGACGATCAAGCGCGCGACCGCACGTGGCGATGCACGATTGCTGCAGCGCGTGATCGACGACCACCACCGCGACGGGTCGCCGCGGATCATAGACCTGCACTACATCGCACACGTCACGCGCAAAGCGTTCGTGCTCGCAGTGCGCCACGACAACGACGTGGAGCTGCTCGAGTGTCTCGTGCGCGCTGCGCCAGCGCTGCAGTCGCGTGTGTCGGCTACGCGCGGCGCAGAAGAAGCAGCAGCGCTCGGCAAAGTGCACGTGTTGCAGTGGTTCGACGACCATTGCAGGAACGTCCAGTGGGGGCAGAACATCGCGGAACGCGCTGCGAGTGCAGGGCACGTCCACGTGCTCGAGTGGCTCAAGCACAAAGCGGTGTATTGGGGAAGTGTCGCCAGAGATGCGATCGCGCATGCACTGTCGAGCGGACAGTGTGCTACGTTCAAGTGGCTCCTAGACGAAGCCGAAGCACGCCGCACTCGGCCATATGCAGACGCAGTGCTCGAGACAGCGATCAGTCACGGGCACTTGCCAAGCGTCCAGGTCCTACACGAGCGCGGCTACAAGTCGACGTGTGGTCCGTCGACGCACTTCAAGATGCACGTGCCAGTCGACGTGCCGTTCGTGCAGTGGCTCGCTGCAAACGGCTACGCGAGCTACTGCAAGCATGCGTTCGCTCTCGCAGCCGGCGCTGGCGACCTCGACGCCGTGCAGTGGCTTCTCGCAGCCGCTCAAGAGCTCTCGGAGTATCACATTTACAGTGCCGCGAAGCTCGCGGCTGCGGGTGGCCACATTGAGATCCTCGAGCTCTTACGCGACAAGTGCTCAGTCTGCATGAATGGCGAAGTGCTCGCAAGTGCCGCTGGCCGCGGCCACTTTGCCGCCGTGCAGTGGATCCAGCACAACATGCATTCAAGCGCGTATTCGTTCGGCTCGATGTCCACGGAAGACGCGGCAGTGGATGCTGCTGCTGCGAGCGGCTACTTTGAGATCGCAGAGTGGATCCACACCCATCGCGCGGACCCAGAGTACACGACCTACCGTCTTGCCACCGTCGCAGCGAGTGGTAACCTCTCCAGCGTGCAGTGGATCGCTGCGCGCATGACCTGCCTCCATGACGCTGCAGCGGCTGTGCGCGTCGCCTGTGAAGCTGGCTACTTGGACATTCTCCAGTGGCTCTACGAGCGCAGCGGCCCTGGGATCACGCGCGGTGCGCCGCACCCAATGGACATCGCAGCAGAGCACGGGCACCTCCACGTCCTCCAGTGGCTGCACGACGCAAGGATCGATCGGTGCACGACGGAAGCAATGGACTGGGCTGCTGCGAACGGACACCTCGACGTTGTCCAGTGGCTCCATGCGCATCGCACCGAAGGCTGCACGACCGAAGCAATGGTCAGCGCTGCTGCGTTTGGGCACTTTGAGATCCTGCTGTTCCTGCACACGCACCGAAGCGAAGGCTACCACGCGAGCATGTTGTGCGATGCGTTCCGACGCGACGAGATGGACATTGTCTGGTGGATCTGCGACCACTACCCGGACGTCCAGGCATCCACCTACCTGGGGTCGTTCCGGAAGTATAACAAGTCGCACATCGACAAGCTGCGTCGAGGTGAGTTGGTGTGGTGATGCGAAGTGTCTACAACCACTTTATTTTGTGATAAAAAGGCGCTAAAGTTGCGTAAGCAACTTTATTTAGTTGTTTATTTCTTACGAGTAACATTCGAACTTAGTGGGTAAGTGCAACAAACTGGACTGAATTGTGCCACTCCGAACTGACTGCTAGGCCAAACGGCTATCCGATTAAGTACGAAATCATGCGCCGATGCAAATCACTGGATCATTTGCGAATTTGCACGACGGACACCAGATCGCGATCGAACGTACGTTTGCTTGCGCTGCACGAGCGGATACCGTCGCGTCTAATGCAAATGTGTGTGCTTGTATGTGCTCTCGTGATGCGATGCGCAGGTTGACGTCGAGGCGAGTTGGTGTGGTGATGCGTGCGCGCACGTCGCGCAGAGCCCACGTCTAGGTCCATTGTGTCGACGGTGGCGATGTCAGAGTCAGTCGAATTTCGTTCCCTCTCCCACATGCTATTTCCTCCCTCTCCCACATGGCACTTGCAATCTTTGCTTGAAGCGAGTACAAACTAGGCACCAATCTTTGACAACTTTGTAAAGCTGCAAATCTATAACTAAGTTGTTCAAAATGACAAATCGATATACTTGACATGTGTATTGTATTTCGGACGCAAACATGCGAAGCAATTTTTGGACTCTAAGCAATGTTACACTCTTAGCAACTGTTTCACTCTGAGCAATCCTATTATTGCTGAGTATGAAAGTAAATCACAAAAATATTAGGCGTTCAATATCGCAGACTCACAGTTTGACGAGCGGATCTCTGCGCACCTAGTGACCTTAGTACGCGCGACGCGCAAGAAGGTCACTCGCTTAGCACCGCTGACTTCGATATATCGTGGCCACCAAGCTCAAGTGCGTTGCCCAAGAATGGTGAACATGATGACAGACAGGGCGTTTCGAAGCGAGGTGATCCACCACAGCGAATAATATCGTTGTCGGACTAAAGAGAGCGAGTGGTGGATATCGCTATGAACACTTTCAGCTGCAACAAGTGGCGGGAGATGCAGTACCTGTTGCAAAATCCACAACTTGTGGGTATCAGGCAATAACCCAGTCTTGCGAAATCCCATTTTTCTCACTTCTTTGTGACCATTGACAGTGGCTCTAAATGGTAGATATCCTAGAATGTTAGCCAATCAGCGCACTTGGACTCTCAGAGCTTACTGCATTTTTGATGACTTAGATTTGGTATTGCATGCTTCGATCTAAAGACTCAGCCCAAAAGGTGGAGCCACACTTCCGACTTATATGAACAGATACAATTTGGAGCGCTCAAACCAAGTGTCCTGTTTTCTTTCCGTCTTAGGAAATGGAATCGTTACTGAGGGGATCACGTACGATTCCTCGCAAAGGTGCTGCATAACTTGGACACTTCCCCTGTGAGCAGTGTATGCTGCACACCTGTATAACTGCATCGGTGTGACTCACTTTGTACACCCATTTTTACGAAGCGAACTGCCTTCTTTCTGTTCAGCATCGACGCTTCCGGTCTATGACGTACATGCAAACCGCAACTGTGAGCGGCAAATCGGACACTTTGGCGCTCTATCGATGTGAAGAGACCTGCCAACCCACTTGTCGATACAGTCACCACAGAAGGGATGAGTGAGTGGCAGTTTTGGGGGTGTCGTCGCACGAGTTGCAATTTTAGGGATATATAAAGATATCTCAAAATTCGACAGTACAGTGAAAGTGGTAGTAAATACGCACAACAGTCGCATAAGTATGCAACTCTCTCAAATAAAGAAAGTAGTACAGTACACATGTTTGTAAAATACGCGACTGGGTCGTAAAATACGCACCGAGAAATTGATCACTTTCGAGAGGATGACTTGACTCGATTCGTCCACGCGTGACCATACACGTAGTCGCAAGTGGTGAATTTCGCCGGCTGACCGGCCTTCGCTGCCATCTGGTACAGCCGAGTCCTCTCCTTGTCTCGGACGGCCATGTGCATGGTCTCGAGGCTGCGCGCAGCTTTGCCAGCGACGCCTCAATGCGCTGAACGTCGATGTCCTAAAATATACGTGTTTTCTCCTAAAATATGTTCGAATATCCAAATCAAATAAGTAAAATGTAGGAAACATTCGCATAACACCAAGTCTCCGGATAATATCGGAGATGCACCTTCGTTATTTGTTAAGTACGACTTGTAAGTTTAAGTACGATGTTCGCTATTTGCGCGGAAGTGGCAAGTTTCGAACAGGACTTGGCTCGAAAAGCTTGCCACTTTGGCGAAATCTGAAAAATGTGGCACGCTTTCCGAGCCAAGTCCTGTTTGATTTCGCGAAAGTGGCAAGCTTGGAAAGCTTGCCAGTTGGCCTGGCCAACTTTGGCCAACTTATTGTTGGCCAGACACGACCATATTGTTCAAATAATTTATAGTAACTACACAATACGTATCTACATTGCGAAATTCGACATACACGCCAAGTGGTTGGCGCCAATATTCCTGTCTAAAATCAATATTGGCGTGTAAGTATCTTGAATATCGCAATGTAGACACGTATTGTGACTATTTTCTGAATTGCCAAGTGGATGGCACCAATATTCCTGTCTAAAATCAATATTCCTGTCTATAACAGCGCTGGCTCGGCTCTCACGCCGCATAATGCCCCCCTTTGTTCCATTTTTCGCGGTACACTGATCCATTTATACAAACGTGATTTTTTCACTATCCATACTCTTGCGGATGAAATAACAGCAAAAATCGGATAGTGAAAAAACAAAGCGAAGATCTGACTCTGACATGCTCGCTCGCACTTGACGAGCTCGACCGCACGTCGTTGAGCGACGTCAAGCGACATCGAGAGAGCGAGAGAGCTATGGGCGCGACGCAGTCTGCGGCGGCTGCGTGGTGTTGCGGCAAGAACGACGCGAGCGACAGCCTGCTGCATCCAGGCAAGCGGCGCAGCAGCAAAGAGCCCAACAGCCTCGCTGCGCCGCGTCCGCAGCCGTCACGACCGCAGGTACAGACCGATTGCTCGACTCATGCTCTGCGTCTTGCGCTTTCTGACGCACGAATGTATGCGCTTGTGTGTGTTGGTAGGCGATCAAAGTGCAGACGCCGGCGTACAGCGAAGGCGGACTCGAGAACAAGTACGAGATGATCGGACAGATCGGTGCGTTCGCGCTTGCATCCAGCCTTGCGCTGTCCGCGTCAGTGGCTCTTGGGTCTAACACACTGTGCGTGCTGGGCACTGTATGCAGGTCACGGCAGCACGTCAGTCGTGTACCGTTGCCAAGACAAGCGCAAGGGCAAGCTGTTTGCGTGCAAGATCATCGACCGGCGGCTCATTGAGTCGCAGCAGAACGCGCTGCTGCAGCAGTTCCAGGTCCACTGCCACGGCTCTTCTTCCTGTGACCTGTGCGCGTGTGGCTTGTGTGCACTCGGCCAGAGCTAACGACCGTCCGTCTGTCTGTCCGCATGCGCCAACAGGTCGAAGTGCAGGTCCTGCAGTCGATGCACCACCCAAACATCATTCACATCGAAGACGTGTACATCACGGACACGAAGATCTGCATGGTACGCTCTGCCTCCCAGCGCCAGCGAGTGAGTGCGTCCTTCCGTACCTCCGTGCTCACACTGCTGCTGCCTGTGGGCGTAGGTGACCGAGTACATGGACGGCGGCGAGCTCTTTGACTACGTTGTCGAGAAAGGGTACGCATGGCGCGCGCGTCAGAGCAACCTGCCAGAGTAACCACGTGCTGACTCTGCCGAATGGACACACGACTCTTTGTCTCTAGGACGCTCTCTGAGCTCGAAGCCAGTAGCTTTGTGCGCAAGATCACGTCTGCAGTCGCGTACATGCACGCGTGTGGCGTGATCCATCGCGACTTGAAACCTGGTGCGTCTGCAGTCAACATGACGCTCGTATTGTGATGCCCAGGTGCCACTGACGCACTCTTTGCTTCGCTCTGTTTGGCTATGCGCGCCTGCTGCAGAGAACCTGATGCTTGCGAGTAAGTCGCCGCACGCAGAGGTCAAGATCATTGACTTTGGCCTCGCAAAGCTGCTCGAGCCAGACGACACGACGGCGTCGTTCCTCGGCACGCGCGTACGTTGCCATGTCGCGTTTGAACCACGGTGTGGAAAGTCTTACGCTGTATGCGACCGTGATACAACAGGGTTACCTGGCACCTGAGATGCTGCAGCGCAAGGCGTACACGATGGCAGTCGACATCTGGGCGCTCGGCGTGATCGTGTACGTTCTGCTCTGTGGCTGCCTTCCGTTCAACGACGACGGCGCGCGGATCACGAACGAGAGCGCGGCGCGGGTACGCACGAGCGCTCAATCGCGTGCATCGTCGGACTAGCTGCTGCAGGAGCCTTGTGCCTATGAGAGAGCGACTCATGTGGATGTGTATTGCCGCGTGCAGGCAAAGTTTGGACTGCGGTTCCCGCGCTGGGCGAGCGGGTTGTCAGAGAGCGCGAAGGACTTGCTGCGCCACTTGCTCGGTGCGTCAAGGTGCTTGTTTGTTGAGATACTTGTTTGTTTGCTAACTTGTTCGGTCGCTTGCTTGTGTGTGTGCAATGCAGAGGTGGACGCGTCCAAGCGCTACACGGCCGAGCAAGCGCTCGCGCATCCGTGGGTCACGGGCCAGCGGACGCCAAACAAGTTCTTGCGGTCGCCAAACTACCTCGCGACGATCAAGAAAGAGCGTGCAGCAGCGCGGATGAACGGCAGTGGCGCTGCAGGCAACGCGAACGGTGCAAGTGGCACTGGTAGCAATGCGATCGACCAAGAAGCGATGCGGATCCACAACCGAAGACAGTCGCACTAGTGCGTGCGTGCGTCTCGAGCAGTAGCAGCAGGTGTCGCGCACGGATGGAACGGTCGAGCGACATCGACGGCGGCGCTGGAGCAAGTGTCGCTCACGGATGGACATCGACGGCGGCGCTGGAGCAAGTGTCGCTCACGGATGGACATCGACGGAGCGAGGTTGAGGGAGACGCCATGCCAATTCTCATGGAAGCATACAGTACGCAAGTGTGCAGATGGAATGGAGCGTATCGCCGGTTAGGTCTGTAATTGACATGAGCTAACATGATCATGTGTGTAATTACAATGATGCTTGGCTATTTTTGTAATTATGTTTGTTTCGCTGAGCTCATTCGCAACTTCTCCTCCACAGTCCACAAGTCTCTCTCCTTCGTCGTTCCTCGTCCTCATCTTCGCGCTCGCGCTCGCTGCGTCTGCGTCTGCATCTGCATCTGCATCGCCTCGGCTCCAGGCGCTCGAACGCCCAGGTGCGCGCTCACGGAGAGACATAGCGAACACACAAACAAACGACCCAGAGAGAGAGAGAGAGAGCAATAGTGGTGGCGATGGGACTGGCTGTCGTTGCGCAAGTCGCTTCAATCCCATCTTGCGCACGAGCGAGTGCGCGGATCTGGATGGAGGTGGCAGCCACAGCTCTGGCTTGCTCGATCAAAACGCACACGTGCTTAGCAGTAGCAGTAGTAGTAGCTCACGTACCACATGCGGGCGTGTGCATGCGCGCATGAGAGACCACGCACATATCCACACTCGGTCCTAACACTCGTGCGCATTTGTTTGCTTGCTTGGCTTGCTTGCAGACAATCACCGCCGTACGCTGCACTAGCGATCCCATCCGCCCGTTCCAGCATGCGGCGATCGACGCGCATTGTCGCTGCGTCTGCCGAGAAGAAGTCGAAGCGCATGGCACCGTTGATCACTGCGCGGTCCCAGCACCTGCGCATGGTGCGTCCTTGCTCGTACACGATCGTAGCTCGCTGTGTGCGAAATCCTCACGCGCGTGCGAATGGATGGATGCAGGGCAACGGTGACGACGAAGCCGAGTGGTACCCACCGGACGCCAATGCGATCGACGACGACGACGACGATGAGTACGAAGAAGGCGAAGAAGACGACGACGATGAGGACGACGAAGACGAGGACTTTGCCGTCTCCGACGACGACGACCCGCGCGCCAAGCGACCACTTGCCAAGAAGACACCGGCGCACCAGCAGCCACAGCAACTTGTGCGCAAGCGCAAGATGATCGAAGTCTCCGACAGCGACAGCTCTGACACGGACCGAGCGACGATGGCGCGCAAGAGTACGGCCAACACAGCGACGAGCTCGAAAGTGCGCGAGGTGCTCGCACGCGCGAGCGCACAGCAGCAGCAGCTGCCCAAGTCCATTCTCAAGCGTCCAACTGCCAAGACGCCAGCAGCAGCGTCCAGTACCACAGCAACGGCAAAGCCAACGACTGCGCAGGCGCCATTGCGCAAGAGTGCAGATCGTCCTGCGATGAAGCGGCCGCGTGCAGGTGGCGACACGAAAGGCCGCAGTGACGCCCATGTGCGAGCAGCGGACAGAGACGACGCGAACGAGAGCCATCGACGACCAATGAAGCAGCGCGGTACGTACATCTGCCTCTGTGTCCGTGCTTGGTCTAGGACGCCATGTGACGCGATGGACGTGTGCATGTATGGACTGCAGCGCCGCGATCGATGGAAAGCTACGAGCCGTCGCCACTCGCCCACGTTTCCAGTAGTACTACGAATGCGCCAAGTGCCTCGAGCTCGCTCACGACGACGAACACACTGGACCACTTCTTTGAAGAGCTCTTGACGTGGAACGTCTACGCGTCGCTCGTGAAAGAGTCGCAGAAGGACTTTGCGTTCAGTGACGCGAACGACGGGTCGGAAGAAGGCGAAGTCGAGCTAGTGGCGCCGATCCCGAGCCAGTTCCGGTCGTACGACCACTACTTTTCGGTCTGGAAGCCCTTGGCGCTCGAAGAAGTGCAGGCGCAGACGCTCAACAACGTTGCGACCGACGCACCGAGCGCGATTCCAGTCACGGCCGCGGGATTTGGCGTCACGTTCCTCACGAAGACGTGCAAAGTCCGCGTGGACTTGAACAAGCAGTTTGCCACGCGCCATGCGCAGCAGCAGCTCGACGGCCTCTTCACGAACGATCTTGTGCTCTTGTCCCCGAGTCGCAGCTACTTCCAGGACGCAGACGCCGCGATGAAAGCCAGCAGCACGACGGGGACATCAGCACCGCCGCTCTCCAGTAGCAATAGCACTAGCGAGACGCCTGGGGCTGAGACGCCAGGAACGCCGCCGTTTGGGATGCTCGGCATCGTGGCAACGCAGAAAGGCTCGCGCGAAGGCTTGACGATGCTCGTGCTCAGCTCGCACTGGGGCAAGATCGAGCGTCCTGACGAGCTCTATTTGTACAAGCTCACGAACCTCATCACGAGCGTCCGCGAGTTCCGCGCGCTGTGCGACTGCCGCGACTACCAGCTCATGCCGCTGCTCCTGTCGGGGACGCACAAGATCGGGTCTATGCGTCTCGACTCGCTCGGCACCGAGTACGTGCGCTGGCTCAACCGGACGTTCAACGACTCACAGCTCGAAGCGATCACTGCTGCTGCGACGTCTGACGGCTTTACGCTCATCAAAGGACCGCCGGGAACTGGTAAGACCACGACGCTCAAGGGACTGCTCAACTCGCTCCACTTGCGCGAGTACAGTCGGTACTACAACGCCGTCCTGGACGTTGCGAGTCGTCCAGACCACGAGACGAACAAGGCGTGGGCTGCGATTGGGAACGAAAAGCCCCACATCTTGGTGCGTTGCTGCTGTCTGGTGCTGCTGTCGTGTATGAGAGAGTGTGTGGCGCTGACGATGATGAGTGTGTGGTACGTGGCGAGCTAGGTGACTGCACCGTCGAACGCAGCAGTGGACAACATTGTCGGCAAAGTGATCGAAGAAGGCTTCTGCGACGGCCAAGGGCGTCGGTACTTCCCAAAGATCGTGCGCGTTGGACGCGGGCTGGTACGGCGGACGTTTGCTTGGGCTGCTGTCTCGATCAATCGATTGCATGCGATGGAGCAGGCTCTGACCAAAGTGGTGCGTGCGTTTGTGCCTGGCGATGCACTAGAGCCCGACTGTGCGAAGCGTCGGACTGGACGAGCTGATTGACCAGATCTGCGGCCATCCGCCGGAAGTGATTGAGAACAAGATCCTGTTCTTGCGCAACCAGCTCCACACGGTGCGGCTCCAAGGCGCTGGATGAGGCAAGTCGACTGGACGCTCCCAAACTCACACCCACTCTCGAACGTGAACGCCTCTTGCTCTCTGTTTGAACCAGGTCGAGCGCGACTCGCTCGTGTTCCGAGAGAACCTCCGAACCCTCGTTGCGCACATCAACCGCGACCCAGAAGGCGTCTTGACTGCGGAAGCTCGCGTCGTTCAAGCGCAGCAGCAAGTCCACCACGAACACGTGCAGCGTCAGCAGCAACAACAGCAGCA
>JAASFT010001010.1:0-10605 GCA_023333885.1 Globisporangium parvum
AAGCCCAAGCCCAAGCCCAAGCGCAAGCACGCGTCCAGGCGCAGCTCCAAGCGCAAGCTCAAGCGCAAGCGCAGCTCCAAGCACAAGCTCAGGCGCAAGCGCAGCTCCAAGCGCAGGCGCCACAAGCGACCAAGCGATCGGACTTTGGTGTCGGCACTGCTGTGCTCATTCGCGTACGCTGTGCCATCTGCGTCCTGTTGCCATTGCGCCAGGATCCGCTAGACTCACTGCTGTGTGTGCGTGTGGATGCGCTTGTACTGGAGCAGCACACGGCCGACCTCGTCGCATGCGGCGCGCGCAACCTCGCGGGCAAGACGGTGCGTCGCGAGCTCGTGTGCTCGCGCAGCAGTCGGTAGCCAGGGCACAGGAGGCGCTTACACTACACTCTTCCATGCGACGACAGGGACGCATCGTGTCAGCGCCGCAGCTCTACGGCCAGGAGCTCTACTCGGTGTACGTCGAGGACCATGAGACGGTCTTTCAAGTGCCGTTCAACGCGCTCACGCTCATTCGACCGAGCGCTGCAGCAATGGTGCAGCAGCAGCAGCAGCACGCGGGCATGAAGTCAAGCCAAGCGCTGATCCCTGGCATCATCCCGTCGTCAACGCAGCTCGCGGGTCCAGGCTTGCGGCCGTCGCCGACGCTCGAGCAGATCAAGATGGAGCACTCGGTGCAGCTCCATCGACTCATGCAGCAGCAGTACCGCGAAATCCAAGTGCTCCAGCAGCGGTACGCCGAGTGCCGCCTCGTGAACCCAGCAGCGCTCACGAGCATCCAGAACGAACTCTCGAAGCTCCGGCTCGTGCATCTCTCGCAGGTTCAGACGCTCAAGAGCAAGCAGGCGCTCGATCTGCTCGGCAAGTGAGGGAGAGCATGAGCGATCGTGAGTCTGAGAGAGAGAGAGAGAGCAAGGGTGATGTCCGAGAAGGCGAATGCACTGGTGCAATGAGCGAGACGTCTGCTGCTACGTGTGTGTATCATGAGAGAGCCGCGACTCTCGATCACTTCGTCCGCCGTGCTATCGGTCTGTCTGGGTGCGCGTGCATCTGTCCGTTGCAAGCACCTGTGGCAATAGCTCAGGCAGTGTGTGACCTTGCACCTCTAACGCTGCACTTGCTGCTGCTGCTGGTAGTACGCTGCGTACTGCGCCTGCGTGTACGCTTGCGGGTACGCAGATGCTGCGGCTGCTGGAGTTGCTGTCGCCATCGCAGGCTGCGCCGCAGCTGCTGTTGGGTACGTCTGTGCGCCGTAGCCCTGTCGATCAAGCGCACACAAGAAGCACAACCGTGAGAACGCGAGCGCGCGGCGAGGCAAACAGCCGGGCAAGAGAGATGGAGACATGCACATGCAGAGGCTCGTCTATCGCACTGCAGAAGCAGCAGCAACGGTGCAGCGCAACGACGTCGCGGGGACCACGCGCGCGTCCGCTCATTGCCACTCAGCGGCAGCAAGTGCGTCGTCTGTCCGTCCTTCTCTCATCTCGGCACAGTGTCAACAGTGTTGGCGAGCATCGGCACGCGGCAGGAGCAAGTGCAATACATAGAGCAGCATGTGCGAGGGCGGAGCGTTACCTGGTAGCCTTGGTAGTACTGCGCGTACGGCGTCGCAGCGGCAGCAGCAACAGGCGCAGCAGCAGCAGCAGCGACTGGAACAGGAACAGCGCGAACGGGCGCGGCCGCCGGTGCATCGTAGCGCGGTCGCTTCACGCCACCGTAGGCACTGTAGCCCGACGCCATGGCCGCGACAGTCTGCGCACTCGACTCGAACGTCAGCACTTTCATCGACCGCTCACGCGAGAGCAAGTGCTTGTGCTTCCACGCCGCTTCGTTCGCGAGCACTGCACGAACTGCTGCAGCAGTGGAAGCGTGCGTCTCCATGAACTCGACGTACTGGAACCACACGTCGCTCTTCTCGTCGCGCGAGAGCTCGGACGCGTCAGCCACTGCGCTCTGGTAGATCGCTTCGACGCGCGCGACAACGTCGTCGCCACCGACGCTGAGCTCAAAGTGGATGTAGTTGAGCCAAAGCAGGACCGAGGACGTTGTCTTCTTTACGCCGTCGTCGAACGCTGCGCGCGCTTGATCGACGTCGCCGACGCTCTTACTGAGAAACGTCGCGTACGACGTCACGACGTGCGCAAAGACGTCCGGCGCGAGCGTGAGCGAGCTCAGAGCGCGCTCGTAGCACTGCTTTGCAGCGTCCAACTGTCCAGCGCGCCGCTCGAGGTTGCATCGTCGAAGGAACGCTTCGACAAGCGTCGGTGCGACGTCAGTGACGACGCGCTCGTACACCTGGCGCGCGTCCTCGAGCTTTTCGTGGATCTCGAGGAACGTCGCGTACTCGAGGTAGATCGACGCGCGGTACTTGAGAAAGATCGTGACAGCGCGCGTAAACACCGTGTTCGCAGCGTCAAAGCCGCGCTCGCGCTCGAGCCACGTCGCGTACCGGAGCCAGAACTCCTCGTAGTTCGCGCACGCGATCAAGCAGCGCTCGTACAGCGCTTCACAGCGGTTCGCGTCACCACTTTGCTCTTCAAAGTCGAGGTAGTTGTGCCAGTTCTTCAGCGCACTCTCGCCCACAGGCGTGACATGGAAGTAGCTCCGGTCGATCCCGGCTTCAAACGCCTGGCGCCGGAACATGCCTTCGAGCGTCCGGTTCTTCACGGCTTCGACGCTGTTCACGACCTTGACACGCAAGAGCCCTTCATCCATCTCCTCTTCGCCAGCGAGCGCACTCAGCTCGTCAGTCGTCGCTAGCGTCTGCAGCTGCTGCGCCAGGACAAAGTGGTTGTACTTCTCCCAGAACTCAGCGACGTTGCTCAGTGGCTGGTGCATGATGCGCTTGAACACGGCGTTGAGCCGGAGCATGTCGTTCTAGCGCGCGTGCAAGCGGGTGGATACAGGTCCAGTCAGTCAGTCAGTGTCCGCTCGTCAGCGGGCCAGCCAATCCGTCAGTCCAGTTGACTCGTAGTGCGTACGTTGAGTGTCTCGAGCGTGATGTACGCCTCCCACAGCGGACCCGCCATCGGGTCACTCCCGCACGCTGCCACTGCACTCTCGAGCGCACTGCACTCGCACATATACACAGTTGGAAGAGTCAGTGAGGCTGCGCTCGCGTGTGCCCTTTGCTACACACGACAGCAGTCGCTACTCACGCGCGCGCTTCGTCCACTGGCACTTGGAGCGTCGTGATGAGGAACTCGTAGTACTTGACCCACATGTCGACGCTGTGGCGCACAGCAACGACGCCGCGCTCGTACACTACGCGCGCTTTCTGCGTCGCAGTCGCTTGGTCCACGACCGGCGCACCGTCGGCGTTGAGCTTGCTTGCGAGCGCAAACTCGTACTGCGCGTACTGTGCGATCGACAGGCAGCGCCATCCGCGAGTCAGTCTCTCTCTCTCTCTCTACACACACCCACGCACGTGTGACTGTGCGTGGGTGCAACACGCGCATGGGCCATGCGCACCTTCGTCCAGTACCCAAAGCAGAGCGGGAACTCGGCGAGGAAGCGGTCGAACGTCTCTTCGACCGTCTCGACTGGCGCAGACGCCTGCGTGAACAATCGACACAGCAACGCGTCGCACGCACACGATCAGCCTCGCTCTTGCAGGCGAGAGTGCATCGCGAGATATGATGCCGAGAGACGTACATCGGCTTCGACGAACGAGAGCAAGTGGACCCACGAGTTGAAGTCGAGCGGGTTCTTCTCCACGACTTCGCGCATGCGCTCGAGCGGCGTCTTCACGACTGGCGGCTCAACGACTTGCGGCGGCGCGGCAATCGATGCGCTGTCGCCATCACTCGCTGGCGCTACCGCAGGCGCAGGCGCGGTCGTCGCGTGCGCAGGTTCCATCGTGCTCGTTCACTCGCTCGCTCGCGTCCTTGGCTGCTGCTGGCGCTGCTGCCTCTTGCTCGTGGAATTGGTTCGAGACGCCAAGGTCAGCACACACGGATGCTGTCACACTCGCTGGTTCACGCGACCTCGGTCCTCAAGCATACTGAATGCAAGCTTTGCGTGGAAATCCACGACGAGATGTCACGTCGACGGCACTCTCGTTGTGAATGTGGTCCACGTCGAGTTGTGTGCGCCACATGAACAGCGCGCGCAAGATCGCTCGACGTTCGCGACTCCTCATAGCTGCACGTCCAACGTGTCCATGATGTGTACGAGTGTGCGTCTGTGCATGGACATCGATTACGCTGTCACGTGCGAGAAGCCCTAGGCTGTGCGCGCTGCGAACGGCAGGAGCACACCGAGCAGCAGACACACACGGAGCGTCTTCGACAGCGTCTGAGCGCCAACGAAGCTCGGAAGAGCGAGCACGACCGCAGTCGCAGCTTTGACAAAGTACGCCGCGGTGCGCGAGAGCTCGAGTCCGAGCGCTGCTGCGAAGAGATCGTAGAGCGCGCCGATGCGCAGGAGCCGCGCAAAGATGTCGGCGAGCCACGCTCAGTAGCCCTCGTGGAGCGGTCCGACCGCGTTCAAGGTCGACGTGATGTGTCCGCCGTCCTCTGGGAGCTCTGAGCAGAGCTCGGCGACGATGTACGCAAACAGTCCGCTGCGAAGGGCGGAGGTGGTGCACCGCAGCGTGAGCGCGCGCTGCGTCTTGGTCGTGGCGAGTTGCTGCGTGGGGCGGACACACGCCGCGCTTCTCGGCAAGGCAAGTTTTGAATCGATCGTCTCAGTTGACTGTCTGTCTCGTCGACGACATCCATGTGATCGACTGCCAAGTGAGACGTCCTACAGACGCGCGCGGCGCCTGTGCGCGAAAGCTATCGGTTGTTGTTGGTGCGCGCGCCGTGCACTCGCCTCGCGCGTGGACTCGGCGACGCGTTGAGCAGCAGCCCATTCACACTGCGTACAGCCTCTGGCGGTCGGATCACGACATGGTCGTCCCCACCCACAACGAGTGTTGCTGCTGCTGCCTGGAGCTGCACAGCCGTGCCTTCCAAGTGTGGCGGCGTCTGCACGACCTGGTTGCGCTGACCTGTGCTCCGGAACGTGCCGATCGAGCGCAGACGACTTCGCGCTGCTGCGTCGGTGCTGCTGAGACTACCAGCGCTGCTGTCTAGACCTTCGTGCTGTTTGCGCGTCGCAGCACTGAGGACCTGGTCGCCGCGCTTCGGCTGCAGTGGTCGAAGCGGCACGTAAGAAGATGACGGCGGCCACCGCACGCCATGTTCGCTGTACTGCCGCGCCATCTCGAGCGCGATCTCGCTGTCGTCGAGCACGAGTGCGACGTCATCACTGTCACGCGCATCTGCGCTGCCCATGTAGTCCTCGTTGTCTTCGTCGAGCTGGTCGTTCGCGTAGCCGGCACTGCTGCCTCGCAGTGGCCGCCGTTTCTGCAGTGGCTTGTCGCTGCCTTTTGCTTGCCACGTGCGGAAGAGCTGCTCCACTTGGCTCATGATCGGGCTCTTGCTCAGCAGCTTCTCTGCGGCTTCGAGCACGACCTCGGGCGTCGGCGTCACGACACCGTCGATGCCTGTGAGCGCGAGCAGCAGGGTCTCGACGATCTGCAAGTCTTTCTCCATCGCGCGCTCCTTGTCGGGGGCAGCCTTTGCTAGGATCCCTGCGCCGCTGAACGTGCTCCGCCGCTGCTTGCTGAGGGACTGCGACACACTGCGCTTGCCCCGCGGCGTCGCATCGCCAGTGCTCTTCTCACTGACACTGCTGCTGCTGTTGTTGTTGTTGCGGTTGGTGCCAGCGCTATCGTCTAGAGCCTTGTCCTCTCGCGCGACAAAGACCTGGAGACCGTGATGCCTCGCCTGCTGCACGAGCGCTTCGTTCTCTTTCGCAGAGTGGCTCAGCAGCATCTCCTGGTCAAACAGCAGCACGTCCGCGTACCGCGCGTACCAGCCCACGTGACGCACATGATAGCGCGGCGGGAGCACTGCGAACCGCCTGCAGTCTTTCATGAACGTCCAGAGCGGCTGGCGCCGTCGAAAGAACTCGAGCACGCTCGTCTGGCGCGACAGGATGCAGACGCAGTCGTCTGGGACTTCGCTCACGCGCAAAGCAGCTACGAGTCGCAGCAGGAGCAGTCTGAGCTCCTCGGGACTTTTGCGCTGGATCTCGAACGGATGCGCTGCCGATTTGCAGCTCTCTTCGTCGGCGAACTGGAGGATCACGCGCACGCGCGGTATCTGCAGCAGCGGCACGTGTTGCTGCTGCTGCTTCCATCCAGCTACGTGGGTAGCCGCAGCGACAGCCGTGCGCACGAACGCAGCTGTCAACTCGGTCTGGAAGCGCGTGAGCGCCTCCGAGAGCGTTAGGACGCCTATGGCAGAGCTTCGTACGCGCTTCACACTTGGCAGTGGACGCTTGCGGCTGCTTGAAGCGCCGGCGTCGATGGCGTTTGTGCCTGTGTCCAGGACTCCTAGCGCAGTGACACTCCTGTCGATCGCAGGCGTCGCGGCAGCCGAGCTGCTCGCACTCAGTGTCGGGAGCTGAATCGGAACGTTCAGGACAGTGCGCTGTTTCGGGCTTAGCCCACTAGCTGCACTCACGTAGGCGCTCCGCTCTCGCCGCTCAGCGCGCATCGGAGACGATGGCGTTGCTGATGCTTCGGTGTCCTCGAGCAAGACGAGCTTCTGGTCGCGCAGCGTATGCAGCGAGAGCAGAAGCGACGCGTCTTCGTCTGTATGATGTCGACTGTTCCTGCGCATGAGCATCGCGCTGTTCCCATACGTCAGTGACGGACGTCGACCCTCACGCACGCGGTGCTCGTGATTGCGCACAATCGCATCGAGCTGAGCGCCGAGGACCACAAGGTGGCCGTCTAGTGTACTGCGGACGCGCAGGAGAATGGACGTGACGCAGTGCCTGCCATCGCCGTGAGCCACTGCCACTGCAGCTGCGCGGATCGACCCTTCAATGTCCGCGCACTGCACGGGGTTCACTGCCACAGCGACGTCGATCACGTCCGCGGCGCTCGCGGCCGAATCGGACGCTGGTGTAGCTGTCCCTGTGAGTGCCGTCGAGAAGTGGTCGATGAGCGCGTGCGCGACGATCTGCGAGATGTCGGCGACGTCGAGCAGCTTCTTCTTCTCATCGAGCGTCAAGCCCGTATCGACAACACCTGTGCGCCGCACCGGTGCGCGTGGGAGATTCAACGCCTCGAATGCACCAGACTCGGGGATGCTCTCGCGCTTCAGCGTAACGCGTTGACGTTGACGGCGCTGCCTCTCGCCACTATCTGTGCCACCTCTAACGGACGCGGCCGCTGCGCTTGCGTGGCTCTGCTTCTCGCGGTCGTACAGCTCGCTCATGGTCTCAAACACAAACGTGCCGCACTCGGGGAAGCCGTCGAACGAGAGCACCCACCGGTCTTTGAAGCACGACACGAAGCGCTGGTCGAGGCTGCGCCAGACCTTCATGCTCCGTGGCGCCAAGTCCATCGATCGCACGAACTCACCGTGGAGGTACTTGATCCCGACGTACTTGGACTTGACCCGGTGTGGCTCATCCTGGTGTGGATACTGCTGTCTGCTAGTGCGTCGCTCGGACGTGTTTGCAGCCAAGAGCGTCGCGTCAAAGAGCTTTGGATCGAGGACGCTCCAGCCGTCTTCCCACTCTTCGCATCCGCACTTGGCGCCGAGTGCCTCGGCGAGCACGATGTGACCAAGTCCCAAGCCGCCAAGCGTTGCACGCTTGTCGCTGTAGATCTGTCGGAGCACGCGCTGGAGGTTCTTGCGCCAGGGTCCAGCTGTGCCCTGTTTGCTGCCTGGCGGTGCAGAGGCTGCTGCTCGCGAAGCGAGACTGGTGCCACCGTCATCCGAGTCGACACTCTCGGAGGTGTCTGGTCGGCGAGCTGAGTTCGTGTGATGCTGTGCACTGTGGTCCGCACCGGTGCTGGGTCCACCCGCGGCGAGGAAGCCGTGAAGCACGCGCTGGAGCGCACGCGTTGGGAACTGCGACTTGACGCAGTCAAAGAGCTGCCACTCGATCGCGCTCACGCGACCCTGTTCTCGTGCCGCACGCTCGAGGAATCGCTGGTAGAGCCCCATGTACTTGATGCCAAAGTGCACGTCGCAGAGCAGGATGCCAATGCGCAGCACCGACGTCGCGTCTGTGGAGCTACTTGAGCTAGGACCCTCGCGAGCGCTCGCGCTACTCGCACTAGTGCTCGCGACACTGTCTCGCGGCGCGACGCGCATGTTCGAGGCGCACAGCACGCGACTGGTGCCGCGAGCAATCGCTTTCGCTACAAACTGCCGGATGAAGTTGCGCGAGTGCGCGTGCTTCATGAGCGACGATGACGCAGCGCGACGCAGCGTGGGCTTGCTCTTGCGCTTTGCGAGCTGCTGCGCGCTCGGTGTGATCGACACGACTTGGCGCGACGACGTGCCCATGGCACGTCGCATTGAGCTCGTGTGCAGCGCTGTCTCTGAGACTGCCGGCGCCTGTACGATCGTCTGGCGCCGCGCATTCACGCGAGACTGGATCTCCTGCTGGTTCTCTTCACGATGGAGCCGCAAGAGACGGCCGGCGAAGTAGTTCCAGCGCCGACACGCGTTCTCGTGGCGCCGCCGCTTCTGATACAGCTGCTTCTTCTTCATGTCTTCGCGCTCACGGTGCTCGCGCTGCTGGCGCTGGCGGTGGAGCTCTGCGTCGCGCCGTCGTGATTCGACGCGCGCCTGGAGCTCGCTCGCATACTTGTCAATCTGTGTCTGGAGCTCAGTCTCATCGACTGCGACAGCTGCAGTCGTGAGGTCGCCGGATGTCGGAGACCCGAGTCGCATCATGTCCTGCACCTCAGGGATGAGCGACGCGCTCGTTGCGAGCTCGAGCGGTGGGAGACTGTGTGTGCAGAACCGCTGGCACCGAAGCTGCGTTTGGATCCGAAGCGCGTGCGCATGGAGGTGTGCGCGGTCAACTGTACGCTGCGCGCGCGCTTGCTCGATGCGACGCAGCACAGGTGTGCGGTCGCCGTGCATCTGCAGGTAGTTGACGCCGTACGTGAGGAACACGAGCGTGTCATCGAGCAGCCGGGAGCTAATGTGCGGTGAGTCGGCGTTCTCTGCAGCGGTCTGCAAGAGAAGCACCGGACCGTAGTGGAGTCCGCGAGGTAGGTGTGTGTACGCATCGTCGTGCACCCAGGACGCGAGCTGTGAGCTCACGTGCAGCAGCTGGAGCGCCGAGAGGTTCGCAGAAGCAGCTGCTACTGCTGTCGCAGTGCTGCTACTGTCGCCTCGCACACCATTCGCACTGCTCTCGTCGCTGCGCTTCATGGAGGCGACGCGTCAGAGCAAGAGACTCCACTCGTAGAGTCTGCGAACCAGAAAGGTCTGTGACGTGTGAGCAGCAGCCACTTGAAGCAGCTGTGACGCCACAAACGGAGAGTCTGGTCAATGGCTTCAGAAGAACGATGCACGCACATGACACCTCTTGCTACGACTGGCGCTCTTTGAACGCGCTTGCTCGCCCGCTACAGTTGGTGTTTGACTGCCCACACTATGAAAGGCGCTAAAAGTCGGCGTCCCAGCCGCTGTTGTCGTCGACGTACGGTAGCACAACGTCGTCGTCCTCGCCGTCCCAACCTGCGTCGTACCGCGACGCGTCGAGTGCGTCTGCGATATGCGGTCGATACGGTGCGCGCTCAGCTCTCCGCAGCACGCTCTGCCACGGAAAGCCGTCGAACCAGACGTGGTCGCGCGCGCGACGGTGTGTGACTCCAAGACGCCGCGAGACGTCGCGCTCAAGGAGCTGGGCGATAAAGTCTCTGCAGTCGTCGCTCACCCACTCGGGGAAGACCACGTCGGCTTCGACAATATTGCGGTAGATCTGGAGCTCATCGGCGTGGCCCCAGACTGCGAACGGCGAGTGCCCAACGACCATCTCGTAGATGAGCACACCCAGTGCCCAGTAGTCCACGCCTTTGTTGTAGCCTGTGCCGAGGAGCAGTTCCGGAGCAAGGTACTCGGGCGTGCCGCACAGCGTGTACGTGCGGCCTTCGACGATCTTGGCAAAGCCAAAGTCAATCACTTTGAGGTACCCGTCTGCATCGAGCAAGAGGTTCTCGGGCTTGAGGTCGCGGTACACAATGTCGCGGTCGTGCATGTGCTCAATCGCCATGAGGACGTGGCTTACGAGGAACCGCGCATGGTCGTTTTCAAGCTGCCGAGGCGAGTTCGGCGAGCAGTGCAAGTACGTGAAGAGCTCGCCGCCCTGGACAAACTCGAGGCGAAAGTACAAGCTCTCGCGGTCTGCGTACGTCTGGTGGAGCTTGAGAATGAACGGATGGTCGCACAGCAACATCGTGTGCTTCTCGTGCAGGACGTTCTTCTGCTGATTGAGCGCCACGATGGTGGCTTTCCGAAGCACTTTGAGCGCAAACGGTGCGCCAGTGACGCGATGGCGTACGAGCTTCACACGACCAAACGTCCCGGATCCGAGCGTACAGACGACTTCGAGGTCGTGCAAGTCGATCCCTTCGGTCGCACGCTTGAGCGCAGTCTTACGCTCGTCGGCTTCGCGGTTGAGGATGTCCTGGAGCGGTCCGAGGAGCTCGACGAACTTTGCCTGGTCGAGCGAGAGACACTCGAGCACGCCGTTGGCGATCACGTCCGCTTGGCGCGGCTCGTCGCGCAGGAGCGACATC